>CATIWO010254260.1:0-11012 GCA_949673435.1 Macaranga tanarius | reverse complement strand
ACATTCAAGCATTTTGTTTTTAAGTAATGTATTTATTTTGATAACAAGTTATATATGTATACTAAAGTACAATAAGTATAAACAAGCGTTTTGGTATAAATGTATCTTATCTTATTATATAAAAAAAAAAAAAAAACATTTGTGTCATGTGTTGTTATATGATTGGAATACTTGTATGTGGTACCTGGAGGGTGCTACAGATGTTATCTAAGATGGGCTTCCCTAGTAAGTGGATTAATTTGCTTATGTTGTGTGTCTCATCGGTTTGCTACTCTATTGTATGTGGAAATCAATCTCTGGGTCCTATTGTTCCTTCTAGGGGTCTCAGGCAAGGGGACCCCCTCTCTCCCTATCTGTTTATCATCTGTGCTGAAGGTGTCTCGATAATGATTTCAAATTTTATGGCTCGTGGTCTTCTTTATGGCTGTCGTGTGGCTAAGGGTGCTCCCCCTATCTCTCATCTATTTTTCACAGATGACAGCCTTTTTTTTCTTTAAAGCTACTCAGGAGGAAACTAGTAACATCAAAGCTTGTTTACGTGCTTATGAGGATACATCTGGACAACTTATTAATTTTGACAAATCGTCTATTAGCTTTAGTGCTAATATGATAGAGGAGCTGCAATATAATATTTATGAGATTCTTAGTATTTCTGGAGTTCTGAATCAGGGTCATTATTTAGGTCCCCCTTCTATGATTGGCAGAAATAAAAAGGAGATATTCTCTTATGTTAAAGATCGAGTGTGGTCTAGACTTCAAAGCTGGCGGAATAAATTCCTCTCTAAGGCGGGTAAAGAACTGTTGTTGAAGACAGTGGCTCAAGCTATTCCGAACTATATGATGAGTGTTTTCCTTCACCCATTGGACCTCTGTGCTGAGCTTGAGCGAATGATAAATTCATTTTGGTGGGGTAAATATCGTAGTAATGAGAAAGGAATCAATTGGATGGAATGGAAAAAGTTATGTCATAGTAAGTTGTTAGGTGGTTTGGGCTTTCAGCGTGTCCATAATTTTAACCTTGCTTTGATAGGTAAACAAGGTTGGCGACTTTTATTTAAGCCCAACTCTCTTGTAGCTCGGATATTTAAAGCTCGATATTATATCTCTTCTTCTTTTTTGGATGCTTCGTTGGGTCATAATCTGAGTTACGCATGGTGCAGTATTATGGCTGCACACCCTCTGATTAAGAATGGAGTTCGTAGATGTGTGGGTAATGGTTTGGATATGGTTATAGGATCGGATCCTTGGTTGCATGTGGAAGATAACCCTTTTATTTCTTCAGATGTTCACGAAGAAATAAAATTGGCTAAGGTGAGTTCTCTGTTTCATGTGAACTATAAAAAGTGGGATAGCAATCTGGTAAGGGATTTATTTAATGAAAGAGATGCCAGTATTATTTTAAGCATTATGCTTAGCCTTCGATGGATTCAAGATGGGTGGTTCTGGGTTTGGGAGCGAAATGGTGGTTACTCAGTTCGAAGTCCTTATAGGTCACTAATTCCAAATCTTTCCAGTTTGGTTACTACTCTGTGTGCTTAGTTTTGGAAGAGACTTTGGTCGCTAAGAAATCCTCCTAAATTTAAGTCCCTGGTATGGCGTGCTTGCTCTAATGTCCTGCCAACGCTGGATAATTTAATTAAAAAGCGTGTTGATGTTACTAATATTTGTCAGTTATGTCATAGGAATGAGGAATCCATTTTCCATATATTTGTAGAGTGTCCCTGTGTTAAGCATTGTTGGGTGGCGTCTCCTTGGGATCTGTGGAATTCAGATTCTAGTAGTTTTTTGGAATGGATTGCTAATATGTTTTGTCGTTGTTCTTCAGAAGATTGCAATCTCGTGGTAGCTATGTTGTGGTTCATTTGGGCAGGCCGGAACTCTCTTATTTGGAAAGGTAAAGTTTTCCAGTTTTGAGTTATTTTGTCTAAAACTTTGACAGTAGTTCAGCGATGGCAAGAGGCTCAGGTCCTTAATCCTCAGTCTGTCAATGCTTCTCGGGATGGTATCGTCAGTTGGAGTCGTCCTATGGTGGGATGCCTGAAATGCAATGTTGATGCGGTGGTGTTTCAGCAGCTAAGTACGGTTGGTTTTGGTTATATCCTTTGAGATTCTGCTGGGATGGTTCTTGGTATCCGTAGCAAATGCCGTAATAGCAGGAATTTATGCCCTTTTATGGCTGAAGCTTATAGGGTTCAGGAAGCCTTAAGTTGGCTTAAAGAGCACCAAGTGAGCAATGTGGATTTGGAGGTGGACTCTCAGTGTGTTGTTAATGTTATTAAGTCCAACTCTGCCATTTTTTCTCCTTTCGGTTTGATTATTTCGGATTGTGTTTCTCTTCTTAATGAGATTGTTAATTCTCATATTTCTTTTGTTTATCAATCAGCGAATCGGGAGGCTCATAGTTTAGCTAGAGCTTCCGTTTCTTTGTCTGATTTGGATGCTTGGGGTTCTCCTTTACCTCAGCTATTAGTGGATGTAATCCAGTCTGATTTGCAGTAATATATTTTCTCGTTGTTAGTTTCAAAAAAAACTACTATAGACAAACTTTTTTTTTCTCTTCTATCAATTTGTACTAAAATTTTAATTTTTAAAATATTTGAGGAGAGAGATATTATGAGTAGTAAAAACTTTTATCGTCTAAATGGTATGAATATAAAATTATAGAGTCCTGAAGTGTAATATAAAAACCACAAACCCTTGTAATAAACCACTTAAATCATAGAATTTTTAATTGTACTTGATGAATTTGTAAATCCTATAGAGACCTACAAGTACTAGAAAACCTATGGTGAGTCAACTATATGGGCTATCTATCAGTACTTATCCCTAATAATTTTATAATTCAATTATTTTACTTACAAGTAATTGTATAAATGTAAAATGTAAAATTTTTATTTAAACCAACTATGAAATTTGCTTTTTAAGTAAATTTAATAAAATTATAAGTTTTATTTGTACTGTTGCTATTCTCTCAATTTGATATTAATTAATTGAGTTATGCTATAATGTAAAGTTGAAATGTCCAAATTAGATTTTCATTTTTTGTTCTAATATTAGAAACCTACTAATTGAAGTGTCCATACATCACAGTTAAAATCTAATTTATTAAGTTCTTGATAGAAAAATTCAATTGAACTTATATATATATATATTAAAGTTCACTTGAATTTTTCTATAAGAACTTGCACATTACACAATATTTGTATTACACATATTTCACAGATATCTACTAAAAGATATGAAAATTAGAAAAATAAAAATGTGAGAACTCAGTTGAATGTAACAATTCACAAAGAGCCCATTGAATGAAACTCAAACAATTCAGGAATTTCAATCTAAATATTAATATAAAATAATAAGATTTGAAAATAATTTGACCGAAAGTTGGTTCAAATTTACCATATGTCAACTTAAAGATATAAAACTGGAAAAAAATAAAAATTCAAACACTCAATTAAAAATAAAAATTTAATAAGGATTAATCAAATGAAAATAAAAAAGTTTACGGACGTTGAAAATAGTTGGAACTTAAGTTATGAAGCAATCATTTGATCTATGCATGGGCAGTGACGTTGGAGAAATTGGAGAAAGAGCCGGACTTCCAACGCGTCAATTCATAATGCTTGCACACTATGCAGAATGAGGTGTAAATGGAGTATTGGCTACCACAATTAACAGTTGCATCATTCCCACCTGCTACTTTTCCACGCCTCTGCTGCCGGTTTACTCTATTCCATCCTCATCTGGATTCTTTCACCTGCCAATGGGGACATAATTTCCAATTGCTTCGGTTTGATTGGCATCATAGAGCGCTAACCTTTAAGGGTGTTCATCGGGCAGGTCGGGTCAAATCGGGTAAAAAGAACTTAAAACCGAACAGTTTATAGAGACATTATATGACAACCAAACCGAACCAAAAAAGGAAGAACTGTCAGTTCGGTTGACCGAAAAAGGTCGGTTAATTTCAGATCAGAATATTGGATTGGGCTTCATTTTCATTAAGCTTGAACATGCATAACAAATGAAAAAAAAATACTATAATTTAATTAGGCTACAATGTTAATGGGCTTATAGACCCATAATTTACAAAATAATGGACTATCGACTTTACAATAAAGAATCAGGCTCTATCCAAGTATCTATATGATACAGATATAAACAAAAAAACAATCAACAGTTCATCAGTTGATTCAGTTGTACATTGAGAGAGGCTGCCAAAAAAATAAGTGAGCTTCCATCTCAATCAGTAGCTTCCATCCACGGCATAGAAGAATTGGGAGCAAAAAAAATTGATGTTGATGGTTCAGATAGTTAAAAAAATAATTGTAGTAAATCAGCAAAAAGCCAAAAAGTATCAAAGAGAAATGTTCTTATCCTGCATGCAAACCACAATTAAATAAAAATACAAGGAAAAAAAATAATAAACAAAGAAAATCAACTAAAATACATGTGAATTTGAGGCTCAGGTTTTGTTATATAAGACATCACATGAATACTAAATACAAAATTCTGGCAACAAATAGGCAATAAAGTCTAAATGGTGGCCACCAAAGAAATTTTGCCCAATTAGCATTCAATTTTTGTAGAAAAGAAAGTGGTGGAAGGAACAATAATCATCATAGCCTCAAATTCACACACAAAAAATAGAATAAGCAAAAAATTGCTGAAACAATAGTCATCATCACCTCAAATGAGGAGTCCTTATTGGCAAGGCCACATTTCTGTCAAAAAAAGCACAAATGATATGGACTGCTGCCTGCATTTGTAATCATGGTTAATATACATAAGACAAAAACAAAGTGAATAAGCAACAGTCATAAAACTCACAAATGCTTAATTTCAGAAGTTAAAACCTGTATAAAACAAAGTTAAACGTGCAAAGAGAGGCTCATAAGTTAAATTTCATGTCATTTAAAAGAACAATGCCACATTTCAGGCAATAAGAATAATAATCTGCCACCAGTGAAACTTAAGCAAATGTTCTTATTAATGTCATACAAGTAATGGTGGAAGCTTCATCATAGCCTCCCTCAATGAAACTCATAATGCAATGCAATTATGCAAGTGAGAATATGAGACGACGACTACAACTTGTTGAAAACTTTGGTCACAAGACTCACATCTGAGAATATGAGATAGCAACTATAACTTATAGAACAAGTTGGTCATAAGACTCACATCACATGCACAACAGCACAAGCACAATAAGTTAACAACATGCAAGCAATTGGCAGCAGCAGACAGGAAGAGAAAATAGAATAAACATAATAAGTAGTTAAGCAGTATAATATTAAAGATTAGGAAGAGTAATTTTACTGATTTTATTAGCAGAGCTAGCTAACAATTTCTATGAAGCAGTAGTAAATGAGGTAACTGAAGGGCCAATGCCCACTTGGGGTAACTCTGCCATTAAAAAAAATAAAGAAAACTAGAAGTAGAAAAAAGAATAGATTAGAAAAGAATGAGAGGAAAACTGAAAAAAAAGAACAAAAAAACCAGAAAAAAATATATGTAGAAATTTAACCTTTTTCAAGATTCTCTAACTCCTCAATGAACTCTTCAACTGAAATTGGTTGGTTAGACATTTGAAGCCAATCTTGTGTGTAAATAAGAGCTTCCACCAACTTAGGAGTTAGAGAACCCCTGAAAACATCAAGCACTCTACCACCAGTGCTAAAAGCTGATTCAGACCCAACCGTTGAAATTAGTACTGCCAAACATCTCTTGCTAAGCGAGATAGAACAGGGAATCTTTGGGAATTAAGCTTCCACCATCGGGAAACATCACATGAACCATCATCCTCAGTTACAACCTCACTTAAATACATTTCAAGCTCTGATTATTTGCTTCCACCAAGACCAGACTCTAATTTATGCTTCTTAAACTTAGCTTTCAATATAGACAATTATTTTCCAGAAGAACCAGAATCAACATTAGGTGTTGAGTGAGCAATGTTAACATTCATGGTAGATTGGATTTGAATGTCAGAACTAAATTCAGTAGTAGAGGTATACATGGCCTTGTAGTCATCAAACAGCTCAAAGAGAGATGATTAAATACAAGAGAATACAATCTACTGCCAATGTATTGGCCATGCATTTGCAATAAACAAAAGTCCAAGTATTCAAGCTTGTTTGTGGGATCTTATATGTTAACAAAGAATATAATGAAGTTCATTTTATCCGGATCCCCCTAGTATTTATTAAACTTGGCTTTTATATTCAACCCTATAGAAATAACACTGTCATCATCAGCTTGCTTCCACTCATTTAAAACACATTGCAAGTCAAAAATTTCATTGAAAAATGCATTAGAAGTCACACACTTAGAAATAGAGATTCTAAGTGTCATGTCATAAAAATGCTCCAAGTGCTGTACCATACTATTCACATAATGCCAATCAAAAATATATGGCACATTATCACCTAAGTCAGCCCTAAAAGCATATTCATTCTCATCATATTTCTCAAACACTTTCTCATATATACATGCAGTTTTCAGTATAAGATATGTGGAATTCCACCTTGTTGGCACATCAAGCATGAGAGAAGCATTAGACTCTATACCAACTAATTTAGTAAATTCCTTAAACTTTCTAAGTCTCATTAGTGAATTCCTAATATACATGACTGCCTCCCTAACCTTTTTAACAGAAATTGAAATATCTTTCAGACCATTCTGTACAATGAGGTTTAAAATGTGTACTACACACCTAACATGCACATTGTAATATCTGTGTCATTGAACCAGATTATTTTGAAGTAATGATAATTAAGGAATATTTATTATATTAAGTAAATATTAATTAGAGTTAATTGTCATTATATTAAATGGAAGTTGATTATGTAGTATTAAATTGGAGTTGTTAAGAGTTAAATTATCATTGTTGTGGGAAATAATAAGAATAGAATATTAGATATTAAGGTTGGATTTAATTAAGTAAAGTTTTGAATGATGAAATTGGAAAGAAATAAAATATTAAAGTGTAACAAAAGGAAGTAAATGATTTAGAAAGAAAGAAGAGAAAAGATGAAGGGCTAGAATGGAAAGAAGAAAGTGGAGTTGTTAGCTTCTGCAGGAAGAAGAAGAAGAAAAAAAAAAGAAGGAAGAGAAGAAAAAGGGAAGAAGAAGAGCAAGTGGTTTGGAATAGAGAATTCGAAATCAGAAGGAAGAATTTTGGATTTCAGCTGGAGAAATAGGTGAGTGGCCATTAAACTTGAGTTTTTGTTCAAATTTATATTTGATTTGAATTTGAAATGAAGTATATGAAATTGATGTTTAAATGCTAGAATTAAATGTATTTGTGATATGTTTAAGATTGTAGTTTACGTAAATTCTGAGCTTATGGGAGTTGGAAAATCGAAAAAAATTTTGAGTTCTACTGCTGTTGTCAACTCAGAAGGCCAGAGGGCGGCGCCTCTACATTGAGGCGGCGCCACCCAGGATGAAGCCGGTGCCTCTGCATAGAAGTCAGTGCCTCTGCATGCGTGGTCAGTGCCTCTGCATGCGTGTGTTTAATGTTGTTTCTTTTTGTTATTTTTTATTGCTTGTTTTAATTTTTTTAATATGATTGTCATTATTTATTTCAGGAATGAGAGTATTATATTAAGTCAAGTGAGCATTTTATGAGTAGGGTTTCTTGTTGTGTGAATGAGAATATATTTTTACATTTGAAGGAGAAGTTGAGTGATAAGCATATTGAATTGTTTAAGAAAAATTATTTTGGTTATTTTTTGGACATAAAAAATGTTAAAGTGCAGCCTCAGGTTCTTCACTGCTTGTTTCTAAGGGAAGTATGTCAACCTAAATCTGATAAAATTTGGTTTGCCTTTTTTGGTTTTCGTTTAAGGTTTTCTATTGCTGAATTTGCTGTTGTGACGGGGTTTAAATGTGTTGATGATTTTGATAGAAAGAAGATTGAGAAATCTTCAAAGAATAAGTTGGTTGATAAGTTTTTTAATGGTTCTTCAAAAGTTAATAGGAGGGATATTGAAGGCCGTTTTCTTTCTGCAGATTTTGATTCTAATGAGGATGCATTGAAGTTGGCTGTTCTTTACTTTCTTAGTAATTTTTAATTTTCTGGTCCCAAGAATAAGTCTGTTGATAAAAAATATTTCGATGTTGTTGATACTGGATTGTATAATGAGTATACTTAGGGAATAGGTACTTTTAATTTTACTTTGGATTCTTTAAGGGGAAGGTTGATTGGGGTTGGAAAGAAAGGAGGGGAATATTATTTTTATCGTATTTTTGGCTTTCCAAGTTTTGTTTTATGAATGCTGCAGTTATTATAACGGTGTGTTTATTGTTCATGATGGCTATTTGATTCCTCGTATGTTGAACTGGGGAAATTCTCATGTGTTGAATTTCAAGAAGCTGAATTCAAATATATTGAATTTATCTCCTTCTCAAGTAATTGCTTTTTTTTTTCAGGTTTTGTTGGTTCTTGTTATTTTTTGTTACTTTTTTGTTGCTTATTATTGTTATTTGTTGTTTTTATAGTTGAACTTGAGTAATATTTTACCAACTGCTGTTGAAGAGGAGGTTTTGGATTTAAATGGGTTTTTTAGGAAACTAAAGGTTGGAAAAGCTAATGTATCTACTTTCCATGATGAAAAAGTGGATAGTAGAGATAATTTTATGTCACCTATCCTCCAAAAGCCTAAGAAAATAAAATCTGTTGGTGAAAAAGGGCCATCAAGCATTGGTCATGCTGTTGGTAATAGGGATGGTATTTTAGAAAAGAAAATTGATGACTTAGAGAAGAGGTTTAATGCAGAAATTGCTTCTTTAAGAATTTATATTGAGAAAAAAAATTTTGATTTAGAAGGAAAGATAGCTGAGAAATTTTCTAATTTAGAAAGGAAGTTGAACAGAAATTTTCTAATATTTATAAAAATGAAGAGGATCAGAAATATGATGAAGTTTTTTCTGAAAATAAAAGTGATAAGGAATTTGGGGATAATAGAAATGATAAAAGATAATTTTGATATTCTGTTGGATGTTGTTGAAGAGAGAAAAAGTGCTGATGAAGAAGTTAAGATGAATGAAGAGGAAGAGAAAAGAAGTGAAGAAGATGTGAAGAAAAATGAAGAAGAGAAGAAGGATAAAGAAGAGCTGAAGATAAATATTAAAGAGGATGATTTGAAGAAAAATTTTGAAGAGGAGAAGAAAAAAGATGTTTCAGGAGTTGGTGTCTCTTCTGATTCTTCTGAACTGAATCTCATGATACGTTTCTAAAGGAGGTTGATAATATTGTGAAGAGTTTTGTAGAAAAAAAGGTAAATTTTATGTTATTTCTTTTTTGTTGCTTATTTGTTTCTTCTCTATTTCTTCTTCTTTCTTCTTTATTTCTTCTTTGTTTCTTTCATTATTTTTTATTTTTTTCTTTGTTTCTTATTTTATTTGTGTTTTGTTTATGTAGGGAGCTACACCTGAACCTGTTAATGTATATGAAAATTTAGAGAGAGTTGTAGTTCCATATGTTAAACCTAAATTTTTTAAACCTCCTGAAAGTTTGGATGTAAGGAGGGTTATTAAGCCTAGTGTGGGTGTGAAATCTCCAGTTGTAAAGAAGTTTGATTCAGGAGCAAGCTTAAACGATATTAGCCAGTCTGTTTATAAACCTTTGCCTTTTGATGATTGGGTTAATGGTGCTCATGATTTTGAAGAACTTTCTGTTTTTAATAAATGGATTGACGAGGGAGCTTACAAGCAGATTAAGTAACTATTTTATTTATGTTTTTTATATATTTAATTTTTCATAGATTATCTATTTTTTAATATATTTTTTTTTCTTTTTAGGTCTACTTTGAAGTATTCTGAGAAATATGAGGTTCTGAAACATGGATTCAACTTCAATATTACTGAAATTTCTTCAAAAATATGGTTTCATACCTTGTTTTATGTTGGGGAGCTCATCAGTTGTTTAGTATTTTCTTATTTTTTTTATTTATTGTCTTTATTTATTATTTTTTATTTTTATCTTATTGTTTTTTTTTTGCAGTACCTTGATGTTATTTTTTATTATTTTAGAAAATGTGGCAGAATTTCTGGAAGTTGCACTGTTAATTTTACAACAACATATGTATTATTTGATGGAAGTTTGCAGAAAGCTTATACTCAGTTTACAGAAACTAATTTTACATTTTTTTATAATCATACTGTGACTGAGTATATATTAGGAGATGCGATGCTGTTTCCAAAGCTTTGGGTTGACGTTGAGCATGTTTTGTTCCCTGTTCATATCAGTTCTCAAGAGCATTGGATTCTTCTAAGGTTGAGCATAAAGGATTGGTCTGTTTATGTATATAATTCTTTGAAGGATACTTATGGCTATGCTACTGAAGTTGTTAAGGCTTACAGTGTGATGTTGCCAATTTTTTTTAAAGAGATGGGAATTGGTTCTGGCAATGAAACACCTTTACGAGTTGAAGTTATTTCTAATTTACTTGTTCAGCAAACTGCTTAAGTATTTTTTTATTTTATTAATTTCTTGTTTCTTTTTTATTATTAATTTAATCTTTTGAACATTTTTTCAGTGATTGTGGAGCTTTTTTTTGTGCACTTATTGAGTTCTTTATTCATGGCATGGAGATTCCCAAAGATTTTGATATTGAGGTTTATAGATCAAGACATGCATTATCACTGTACCGGTACGGTATGAGAAAGCTACATGGTAAAATTGTTAGTGAGTCAGAGCAGACTGGGAAGATCAGAAAGAAAAGGAAGCTGAGGAAGAAGTGATATTTTAGGAGATATTTGTTTAGTATTTTATATATATATTTTTTTGTAATTCATTTTGTTTTTTAATACATTAATTTTGAATTTATGTAATTCATATTTTTTTTATTAATTGAAGTTTTAATTTTTTTTTTGTGAATTTTTTTAAGTGTTATTGTTGTTTATTTTCACTATGTTAAGCTTTTGTTTCTACTTATTTTTTTTTATTTCTTCTTTGTTTCTTACTTGTTTCTACTTTATTTCTTATTTGTTTCTTCTTGTTTTTCTTG
>CATIWO010254251.1:0-10458 GCA_949673435.1 Macaranga tanarius | reverse complement strand
TTACAAGGTCAAAAATTCGTTGGGTACTGTTTTTAGCGTTGATGGAATGAAAGTCTAGTGGAAAATTAGTTTTTGCACAATTTTGGTATATTGAGGTTAGTAAATTATTTTTAACCAACTCAAACTTTGCATTTTATACTTGTATTCTTTATTATTTTTTTCTGAATTTGTATATATATATATATATATATATATATATATATATATGTATGTATGTATTTTTTTGAATCAAGGTGCTCGATTGAAGTAAACAAAATGAAATGGTAACTTATTGGAGCTGACTCACTTGGTGCATGGAAAACCTAATGATGTCTCTTTCTTGGCAAGAATTTTTGGATTTCTAATCTTTCTCCACATGGAAAAACTTAATGATGTCTTGACAAGAATTCTAATCTTTCTTGACAGGAATTTGAGTTTTGTTAATCTTAGCAAAGCTTCTGAGTGGTTAATGGTCATGAGTATTTTGAGAGGTTGAACACTAATATAATTCTAATGAATTATCTTTTTTGAGTGTTTGTGGCATTTCTGTTTACTGCTTTTAATTCGAACAAATTTTTTTATTGTTATGAAATTTTGTTGTCTTTTCATTTGAGATAGGTTCTTTCATCAAAAAGATGCAATTTCTTTTAAGTTACTTTGTTCGTTGTATTTGTATACCAAGTGACTTGGAAAATTCAACAATGTAAAGAGATATTGATGCATGTGAGGACATTGCACTGGAACATAGTTCTGGTAAAAATATTTTGGAACTTCAACCTATTAAAAGCAAACTAGAATCTGAAATTCAAATCATTTACCATATGTATTTGTTAAAGTTGCTTTTATTATAGTATAGACTTATTCTTTTTATTATAGAATTGTCAAACACATGACAATTTTTTATTAAAAAGATATCTATTATTATTGTATTTTTTTTCTATAACAGAAGTTTGCTAGGCAATTGTTTTGTCCATTATTATTGAAGCCATACTAAATTTTTGAGAATAATTATCAAGCCAAGTTTTAATTATCCATTCCAAGGATTCAAATAGTAAGGGATGATTAAGATTATTAATTGGCTACAAAATGTTTGGTTAATGGGATGATTACTTCAACTAAAAAGATTATTAATTGGCTGCATAATATTGGTTTCTTTTGAAGCAAAATGCAAATTTGATGAAAAGATTCAACAAATACTTCAACTACAAAAATTTAATTGTATTATTTTTTTGGCAATATAATTGATTTTTTTAATCTAATTGTATGATATTTTTTGTATAATAAAAAATAAACTTTGTGGAATTTTATATAATTTATTTTATCTATAAATTCATTTTATATTTTTTATTCTCTAAGTAAAAACAAAGAAAATAAAAAGAAAACCAATAAATGCATGAATGAAATTTAAGTTTGAGTTAATTTTGATATATTTTGACCTAAATCGACCTAATTTCTTCTTGGGTACCACCATGCATTAAATAACTAACAAATGGTTTAGTTCCATCTAAAAATTTCATTTCATTTTTAAATAGAATTCATTTGCAAAGTGTGTTTGGTTTTGTAGAATTCATTTTAAATGAATTTTATATTTCGTTGTATTATTGAAAATTTTAATCATTTTATTAAAATTTGATCAAGTTATAGTCAATTCCACAAATTTAAAAAGTTAAAATTAATTGTACAAAATATTCATTGAAACTAAAAACACATAATTTGAATTTGCAAATAAATTCTATAAAATTTTAGAAAATTCATTTATATCAACATACTCTAAATAATTTTTTTTTTTTTAAAAAAAAAAAACTATTTAGAAACAAGCATCGTGTAAAACCAATACAAACAGATTATAGATAGCATAAATTTATTTCAGGTTATTGGTTATAGCATAAAGCGGATGCCCAAGTTTTAATTCCAAAGCTCAAAATAAACTCACGTTTCCTTCCAAAAGAAAAAACAATTACAACAGAAAAAATGGGAGAAAGAAGTTATATTCTGGCTTTTTTTTTTCCGAAATGTAATTTTTTTACTATTAAGAATTCTCAAATTACATATGTTTTACAACATGATGAATGCATGTACAAGAAATCTCAGACAAAATCTCTAGTTACTCCCCCCATTCAAAACAAAGAAAGCTATTCAAATGGCTCACTCCAACATCCCTCGCATGCAGGCCAAGACCTTTCTATATATATTTTTAGACCCTATGATAAATTGGAGAAAACTGAATAGATTGCTTTGTACTCAGGCCCCATCACGCAGCTGGATATTCATTTTTATGTTCATTGCTGCTAATTCAGCGGCCAAGTATCTGAAGACGTAAGGCATGGCAACAGTTTCCATCCCTTTGCTTGTTTGGCATGCATGACATGCCACCTTTTTGGGAGCCCTCACAGGAGGTAACCCACCAATATCCCGCACAACTCGTTTTTGAGGTTGAATAAATGATGTTGTGAGTATGCTTCCACATAGAGAACACACATCAGCAATGTGATAATCAGAACATGTATGGAGCCTATCATGCAACAAATATGCTGCCCCATGAGCGAGCATGGCATCCCGTTCCATTTCTCCAAAACGGATACCTCCACCTCGCTTTCTTCCTTTAATAGGTTGTCTAGTAATCTGGTCAACTGTTCCTGTTGATCGAACCTGCATGCCAATTAGAAAGATTACTTCGGTGAAAAATTGTGACACAAAAAGCCATTACTCTTCCTTCCATCTCATCATACACAGCTTATGCATGGTTTAGAGAGAGACTTCAAGTATAAGATATTTGGCAGCATGACTAGGACTAGCATCCCATACATCATAAGGTGGCAAACAGAATTTAAATGAATACTGTTACGAAAGAACTCAAATCTCAAGTATTGACCGCAAATCTTCAGGGAAAGAAAGAAAAAAAATAAAAGAAAAATCAAGTGCTTGTCCTTTGATATCAAGAACATAATTCATCAGCAGCACGAAAGCAGATACCTGAAATTTGTCTGAAACCATGTGGCGGAGACGCTGATAATAAACAGGTCCAATAAATATTTCACATGTGAGTTCTGTTCCATACACACCACTGTATAGTACCTCCACACCATGATAGTTAAACCCATGAGATCTTAGCATGTTACCAAGATCATCAACAAGTGATTCAGATTCTGATGTGGCTTCTCCCCCATCCTTGTTTTTAACTGAACTAGCAAATGGTGTAGCATCCACAAATTTTCCATTTAAACTACCCCCCTGAAACAGTAGATTTTCAAGCATCAATGAATTATTTTCTAGACAGTAGCGAAGCAGTAAATGTTAATATTCTGCTAATGCAGGAGCATCATAACTGCTTTTATCTTCGAAGAATCAATGCATAAGACCAATTTGAAGATTTTGGTTCCCAGTTTCTATACCTTAGCAGCAAGAGATTCCAAAAGCATTGCAATTGTCATTCTTGAAGGAAATGCATGAGGATTAATAATCAAATCAGGGCGCATTCCAGTAACTCCAGAAAATGGCATATCAATGTCTGGCCACAACTGGGAGCAAACACCCTTCTGCCCATGTCTACTGCTAAATTTATCACCAATTATAGGGTTTCTGGGGTGCCGAAAACGTATATTCACCTGTCCCAGCAAAGAAATAGAAATATGAGCCAGTAACAGAAAAAGGTGAAAAATATAAATGTGCCTGATGCACTTGACATATCACAGAAAAATAAGGCAGAAATAGACAAACTTTGGATATCTTCCCAAATACTAAACTCCTAGCTCAATTTTCTTCAGTCTATCTTCAGGGGATGAGTTCAGGCCACAATGGATACCAATCAAAACATTCAGTGTTCCAATATTAACAAAACAGCAAAAGAAATAATACAGAAGGACGTGCTACATATAAATCTTTTCCCACCACTTAATTTTTCTGGCTTTTGTTCTATCTTTGAATGTGTGAAGAATGAATATCAAACTCAAGGGCTCCGAAAAGAGGCAACTCAAGTACAAAAGAGAAATTTCAAAATCATCCTCCCAAACTGTCCACATTGCCAAGGTTTTGGTCTTGCAAAACCACTATCAGTAAAAGCATCAAGAGATTTATGGTTTCTCTAAAGTCTCCTATTGTCATTCTTCCAAACTGCCAAAAAGTAACAGTATCTTCTTATTTTCTGTCACCACCTCCAGCCCACAACTTATCTTCAATAAACTTTCCACAGTTTCTATACTTTGTTTCACCTGCTGCTCTTTAAGTTGTTGACCATTACCTTCTCATCATCAATAACCAGAGTTTTAGCTCTTTATGAAAGGACTGTTCTAATCCATTTTACTTCAGGCAGAAAATGCTCAATCTAACATGGTTTTAGTTTTTGAATGAAAACATACATCTTCAGACAGTAACATTAAAAGTTTTCCATTCACAAATAAAAACATTTTGCAAGCATCTGTATTCTATAAATATCCAGTTGCCCATAAGAACAGCATGCAGATGTTTCGTTATTTGCTCCAAAAATACCCATGGCTGAAATGAAAGAATTGAACTTACCTTCTGAAGATGCTTCTTGTTTTTTGTATCAATAGCAACATAGTCAACTATAACAGGGTCTGAACCTTTTCGGTTGTTGGTTCTTGTTGTGTTTGTTATCTCGTTATAAATGCTACAATACGGATCATTGGGATGTATCACCTGGATTTTAGTCAGGGAATTGATCAATATAAATATTACAGAAATCAGCCAAAAAAAAATGGACAGGATGGACTAGGAAGCAGAGAAAAGAGACCAACCTGACCAACATATGGAAGTCCATCAGAATCAATTACAGAGTGCAACGACTTGTCAATGTTACTTCTTCTGAACATTCTTTGGGCTCGATCAGACCTGCTACCCTCTTCAGACAAGTCAATAGTCTCTGTCTGCAAAGAAAATGGTCAAATGCTCAAAGAAGAGCCACCAAGTTGAACACACTAAATTAGATAACTATAGGTGTTAGCATGAACATCAAAATATAGCAATCCATCAAACCATATGCTTATCCACAATATGTGCAAACATAAACAAAGAAATAGAGAGCGTAATCATCAACAACACATTAGCACATGTACACGAATATAATTAAAAAACTTTAACAGACTTAGCATGAATGTTCTCCAAGTAACAAAAAGGATGATGAAGAAGGACCAACAATAAAAAAAAAATAGATACAAAAATAAGGTCACCAGAAAGAATCTCAAAAATAGACTTCAATATACAAATTCCAAAGCATAAAGGACAATAAGTCTTCTTTGTAAGCAAAAACCTGGTAAATTTGTCCATGGCACATTCCACGTTCAACAGATGACTTATTTAGAATCATTGCATCCTCCATATCGTATCTGGATGACAAAAGGAAAATGTACTTTCAAATGCTTAAATAATTCAATTAAGCTAGTGCAAAATTACTTACCCTGTGTATGCAAGCACTGCAACTATTGCATTTGTCCCCGTCGGATACTCGTCTATGCAGTATTTTGTATATGCACTTGTGCGCACAATGGGAGTTTGAGGAGTCTGAGAATGCCCAAATTATTTTAATCATGAAATTTCAAAGGAGGGAAGAACTAAAAATATATACATGGTAAAGGGGAGAGGGTAAAGGCGAAAGAATTGAATGTTTTATTTAATTTTGAAAGTACTACTGGCCCTGAAAAGCCTCTTGGTTTATGCAGGTTTTCCCATTAAATCAAAGTGTCAAAGTTATGTACCCATTATTCAACAGTTATTTTAGGATAATGTAAGGAGTCAAAATAACTATATGTCAAAGAGATGCATAGTTGCATATATATGAAAGTGTATTGAGGTACGATTTTCCATAAGAAGTTAAAGAACAAACAAGAAAATAATTACATTAAAAAACAAACTCATAGAATAAAATTACATAGGAAAGCTTCTCCAGCAAATTCTTGATCAAGAAAGCAACGAAAGTAGAAAGAGAAACATGAACCATACCTGAAGATGGTATAGCTTCTGATCTGCGCGGAAGCGAAGCGATTGCATAGAGAAGGCCATTGTTTGTTTTGCCATCTACAAACAAAACAAGTTATGGTAGTATAATACCACATATTAAGTAATGTTGAGGACAGAAAAACCTCTATTGGACTTAACATGATCCGTAAATAGATCACACGAAGCACCTGACACTGGTACATATTTCGAGGGCTTTGATTGTGATCTGACCATGGTGTAAGGTTAGCCACAACGCTAAGCATGTCAGTTGGATGAATTTCTTCATGGGTTGCAGGAAAAGCATCACTTCTTCCGCCATTTCCACCATCTGGACACTTTATTTCCATAAAAACCTAAAAAAGCACACACAAGCATGTCAGCTACTAGTTGCATTGTGTACTATCTGCTATGACAGGAACAGCTTATTTAACAACCTATTTGTCCAAAGAAGTGTTTACTTTTTGAATAAAAAAAAAAAACAAGAACTAAAATAGGCATATTCACCTGTTCAAATGGTCCAATAAGTTCAATGCTTCGACCTTCCTCGGCTGGAATAGAAATATTCTTAACAGGGCGAATAAATCTGGAAGGAGAAGTGAATAAATATAGACCAGGAAATGCACCACCCATGCTTAATGGAACATATCCAACCTCAAGATCATCAGGGATCTGCAGTATATTATCCATAAATGAAATAAGGAAAGGAAATCTAAAGTGAAAACCAGAGAAGAAACTTGAAAAATACGAACCACAGAAGAAGCTGACACTTTTAGTCTTCGTAAATGAGCAATGACTTTCTCAACTTCAGTGGAAGGTATGGAGCCAACGACACGACCGTCTAAAAGAACAGAAAGAACTTGAGGGGGCCCAGCATGAACAAGCTTCGGCAATGAAGAAGTCATTCCAAGACTGGTCAAAACACCAAGGATTGACTTCCTTATATCAAAAAAATCTTTGACAGCTCCTTGTGAATCATAGTACGAAGTAATTCCTGAAATCCATGGAAACCCCCAAAAAAAAGAATAAGGGGAAAATTAGAAGTATTATGTCCAATAAACCTAAAATTAGAAATAAATGTCTTGCCAACCAAGTTATTTTTTTTGCACCTAACAAAAAGTTCACTAGGTAGGAATGATAAATACAATAATTTACACGGCTTGTCCTTGAAACACAAATTAAATTAGAACACAGGGACATAATGAATATAGAAAGACAATAAGCTGAAGCATAAGAATAAAAACATTAAAGATGATACGTGCCAATCAAATAATTGACCAGTGCCAAACATCAATCTTTGAGCACTGAAGAGAGATGGAAAAATATGCTGCTATCCCTTAAATTTACAAGTTTTTTTAAATAGGTAGTAAGGTTCTTTTGAGGACGGTTGGCTTGGCTATTACCAGCATCATCATGCTAAGTTTTTCCGGTTGCTCAATTGATAAATCCTTATAGTTATCAAAAGAGAAATAAAAATAGTACATTAAAAAGAAAGAAAAATAAAAAAATAATAAAAAAACACAATGAATCTAATAAGATATAGCCTATAATAAGAGATAAAGATCATTAGTTACACATCACATAAACATTTTCTATAATAGACGTATAGCCTATGTTTCCTATATTTCTGGGTAACCTCCATCCCTGGGAGGAAAAAGAACCATTAGGTTGGTAATTGATTAACTTCGTGTAAAATTTAAAAAAAATAATCAATGGGAAAAAATTTGATAAATTTTGGACTTACGACAAGAGTGAGTCATATGGTTCAGTAACCCACATGGTTCCCCATCAGGAGTATGGACAGGACAAAGAAAACCCCAAGATCTGTAGACATGAAAAAAAAAAAGTTACACCCCCATTTTCTGGGACGAAATAACCAAACAAATAAAGACAAATGTAATTGAAAAACAAGAATTTCAAAGATAAAGTAAATTGCAACATAAATTGGTAAAGCAAATACATACTCAGGTAGTAACTTCCGCACACTTGTTGTGCGTAGTCCAGCAAAGGACGCCCCCCGATGCACAGCCCGGAAGAAGGAAAGAAAACGTAGAAAATTGAGCCTTTCTGCTTGAACTGTGTAACCAGCCCTCTATGGAATTGAAATACACCACAATTAATAATCCATTTTAGCACATATAACAGAGGCAGAATAAAGTTAAAATAATCACATCACAAGCACAATAAACCATCTATTGGAATTGTGCATATGTATCACTTTATACTTGAAATACATATATATTAGCACATATGGTAGCATATCTAGTAGGGGGTGAGCATGGTTTTCGAGCTGACTGAACCGACCCAATTCAGTTCGATTTGATTTTTCAGCATTTTCGATTTTTAGAACCAAACTGAACCGAAAATTTGGTTCGGTTTGGTTTTGTATCTGAAAAATTCGGTTAACTGAACTAACCAATTTTTTTATTTTTATATATTTCAAAAAAATTTTAAAAATATATAATAATTTAATATAAAAATACAAAAATAATTAATATTTTTAAAAATTTCGGTTTGGTTCGGTGGGCTCAGTTTTTATGACCACAATTTCGGTTCGGTTTTTAATTAACTCTGTTGGGTTAATTCGGTTAGGTCAGAAAAACCCCCAAAACCGACCAATTGCACACCCCTAATATCTAGTAAGAGGAAAGCAGCGTACTACTGCTAACTCACACCTGCTGTAAATCTAGGCCTGTTTGGGTCACCAGTCTTCCAGTTTTGAGCATATTCTCCACAGCTAAACTGATCGTTGTTGAAGGGTTTTTATCCATGACCTTCTTGACATCTGCAACTGTATTATCACAGACAACAAATATAGCAATTAGTGTGCAATTAAACCTGCTTCCATCTTCAAGAAGATCGCAAGTCTAAACAAACTTCCAGTTCCAAGCAAATTTCAAAAAGATGCACACAGAAAATTGATCTATTACACTATGTTTCCACAATCTTTAATTTCAGATAGGTGTTCAAAACAGATTTAAGAAATTTCAATTCTCCAAAATCAAGAAATTCAGGAACGGGAAAACTGAGCAACACGAACATTGCTTCTTCAGTACAAGACAGTATCAACTCCTCTGCATGCTCAACCATTCTCAACTGAACTACTGTGACCATCCCCACACTTGAATATGCTAAATTCCACAATTTTCTAATCCAATTATAATGCAAATGCCAGCAATGCATTGATTTCAACTCAACATTACAATTCATTATGAGGATAAGATAACAGCCAAACAACAACAAATGCCTGAAACTCATATAATCAAAGAGAAAACATTAGTTGAGGTTTTAAATAAGAAGACGAGGGCAAGAAAGAGAGGGACACAAAAAGTGCAAGAGAGGAGATATATAAGAACAGATACCCAATGAAAAATTGAAATTGTTGTTTTTTTCAATCTCATCCTGAATAACTTTTTTGGCTTTACGCAGCCACTCTTCTAATTTTTCCTGGATGTAAGAAAGAATACATCATGGATAAGTACAATTAATGGGGTCAAATCATTACAACTTCAAATCAGAAACAATCATTAGATGAATGCAAAGGAACAGCACTAATCATGAATTAGATCATAGCCAAGTGAAGCACAGGATCTTGGCCAAAACTATCACATGTTGATGCAATCCACTGAATTCTTATGATATGCTAAAGAACATTACATGTTTTCTAGCAAATGAAAACTTCATATTGCATAGATCAATGATTCCGATCCCAAATTATAATCACAACAAGAGATTGAAAAACTTTTATGAAGAATGTGAATTCATGAGGCTTCTTGCTTTTGGTGGAAAAGAAAGTGCCTTCTGTCTTATGCAGTCTTTGCCCACTATTTTTTTAAGAGAGGCATTCTTGATGCAAGACGGTGACCTCCTAGTCATAAAGGAGCAACCTCAAAAAATTTCCCTTCTCACATTCACACAACAAGAGATAAAACCCTCACTTAACCATGCATTTCCTTAAATTTTGTCTAAAATTTTGAAAACCAATTCATATCAAGCATTTACTCCAAGAGATTCCAATTCAAAATTTCTACCTTGAGATAAATTGAAATAAGATGCCCAGGGAGTAAGACTTCCTGATTCTGCAAGGAATCTGAGTTGTCTAAAACAGAAGTCTGGTCTACAAGGGAGAACAGTTTCTGCAACATGAAGCTATAGAAGAAAATCAAATGTTTATACAAGAGAAACAGCATAAATTCTTCAATCTAAATAATGGAACTATATGTTTTAAAAGCAAATGAAAGCAGCAATATTCCTAACACATAACTACCAGAAAATAATGCGGAAAAGAGAGAGAAATTGTAGCTAACATGAGCAAATTGAACTTGTCATCATAATTATTAAGATGAACGAATATGTAATCTTTTAGAACTGCATGGGCAACCTGCGCAAAGAAAAAGAAAAGAAGAAAATACTAATAGTTAATAGAAACAAACACCACAACTAACAAATCTCATAAACTTATACCACAGTGTTTCCCAAATTCCCCCCCCCCCCCCCCCCCCCCCCCCCCCCCCCCCCCCCCCCCCCCCC
>CATIWO010254211.1:0-16249 GCA_949673435.1 Macaranga tanarius | reverse complement strand
AAAAATAGTTGGCCAGAAAACCTGCAAGAGGCTGGTCAATAACAAGCATAATGTAGCGTGCACAGTTGTAAAGAATGAGTAATCATATAAAATGAGCATGATTGATGTAATGTTAGCACACAAAGTGTCAAGCATGGACTTTTATGAGTCAACAACAAATCCAAAGAATCAACAGCCAAAATGATGAAGAAGAAATCAAAACACAGACATCGAATAGTCAGTCACATGAGCATCAAGTCAGCAGTGAGCAAGCACATCACATCAGGCAGTTAGGCCAACCGATAAGGGTTAATCATTAGCATGATTTTGTAACCACCCAGCTAGATTGAAAACTCTCAGAAAGGGAGCGATCTAGGCAAAAGAGGGAAGATAAAAAAATAAAAGACCCAGCTAGGTTCGAAAACTCTCAGAAAGAGAGCGGCCTAGGCAAAAGAGGGAATATAAGAATAAAAATGGTTACAATCTCAAACTAGGGGGCAAACAAGTGGACTTCAAGGGTAGCAGAATCTTACTGAGGGGGCAACTGAAGTGTTTTTTCATATTAAGCATAATCATGATACTCCTGCAACAAGCAAGAAGTCTGAGACCGGAATCAAGCTAAGAGGCATTTGTTGTGTCATTATTCTATTCTAACCATGGAGGATCTCGGGTTTTGTTTCCGATAATTCTGGTATCAATGGCAGTCTATGATGGACTCAGCTTTCAAATTTGGATTCTATAATAAAAGAGGAAAACCAATTTCCTAAGATAAGCTCTAAATGGAAGAGACATTTGACCAGTCGCTTGTATTGCAAAACTTACTTTTGAATCTCATGCATACATGCATCCTAATGTGTTTGTTAAACTTATTTTCACAAGCCTTTTTTGGAGAATACAATCATACATGCATCAGCTCAGTTATCTGTTGACAATTTTTTTAAAAAAAGAAAAAAAAAACACATTTCACCTGACACTCGAAGCGGCTATACGGCTCAATTCACTTTTTTTTTTTCACCTAATGCCCGAAGTGGCTATATGGCTCAACTCATTTGTTTCTTTTATTTTGCATGACATCGGTGGTGATGTCATTCATTTTGACATCGATGGTGGTGTCATTCGTTTCATTTTGCATGACATCGGTGGTAATGTCATTCATTTTGACATCGGTGATGGTGTCATTCGTTTCATTTTGCATGGCATCGGTGGTGGTGTCATTTGTTTCTTTTGTTTTACATGATATGGTGATGGTTTCATTTTGCATGACATCGGTGGTGGTGTCATTTATTTCATTTTGCATGGCATCGGTGGTGGTGTCGTTTCACATGACATCGGTGATGGTGTCATTTTGCATGAATCTCTAGATTCACAGATCGAACCTCAGGGTTCAAAATCCGAACCTCAGGGTTCAAATTCCGAGCTTCAGGGCTCAAAATCTGAACCTCAGGGTTCAAATTCTGAGCTTCAGGGCTTAAAATCTGAACCTCAGGGTTCAAATTCCGAGCTTCAGGGCTCAAAATCTCAAATTTTGAACCTCAGGGTTCAAATTCTGAGCTTCAGGGCTCAAAATCCGAACCTCAGGGTTCAAATTTCGAGCTTCAGGGCTCAAAATCCGAACCTCAGGGTTTTAATTCTGAGCTTCAGGGCTCAAAATTTGAGCTTCAGGGCTCAAATTCTGAACCTCAGGGTTCAAATTCTGAGCTTCAGGGCTCAAAATCTGAACCTCAGGGTTCAAATTTTGAGCTTCAGGGCTCAAAATCCGAACCTCAAGGTTCAAATTCCGAGCTTCAGGGCTCAAAATTCAAACCTCAGGGTTCAAATTCTGAGCTTCAGGGCTCAAAACCCAAACCTCAGGGTTCAAAATCCGAACCTCAAGGTTCAAAATCTGAGTCTCAGGGCTCAAAATTCGAATCTCCTGATTCACAGATCGAATCTCAGGGTAAGTCACACACATAAGAGTTGCACCAATGAAGATAATTATTGATTTAATTATTAATTAAAGAGTTTAATTAATTAATTGAATTTAATTTGCGCATGTGTAGGGATCTAGTATATGCCAAAATCTAAATTCAAAGGTTGGACTAATTGTAATTAAATAAATATTAATTTGGACTTGATTTCATATGTGATATTAAATTCAAGGTCTAAATTAATATTTGCCTCCAAATAGTATAATGGATATGGGCCATGAGATGGACAATATGAATTATTAATGATTGATTAAAGTTGGGCTTTATTTAAAGAGTTTAAAAGGGCCCATGAATTGCCTTATTTAGTTTGGTGTGGGCCATGTTTAAGTGTTAAACAAGCCCATAACCTTAGTCCAAATCATTAAGGGTTAATAAAGTCAAAGACTAAGGTTATCCTTGTAAATAAACTAATCCCACTTATGATATAAAGCTATCCATGCATATAGTTAGAGTGTGAGACACTCAAACTATCATATGCACATAACTTGAGTATGAGACACTCAAGCGAACACATGTATGTAGCTTGAGTGTGAGACACTCAAGCTATTATCAAATGAATGTGTTTAAGTTAGTGGGTGGTGTGGAGGCAATAAATGAATGCACATTTGAGAGACATTTTAACATTCTTACAAAAGAGAGAAAATGTTTGATATCATCTTCTTCCTTCATCTTCTAAGTGTAGATAATAGAAAATATCATAAGTGTTGTGAACTCTCAAGTTAAATGCCATTGTTGTACAAAAGTTGTACAAGTCTACATCCACCATTTATATCCATTAGAGGTTGCTACTAAGTCTTACACAAATTCAAGTTTAGAGGAGTTCTAACAAGCATCTTCGGTCAAAGAAGAGAGGCTTGTGATGTGATCTTGGGCTAGGGCAAGATTCTAGTATTGATGCAAGAGTTGCATGTAATCAAAATTTTTAAATTTCACATGATTTTGATTGCTTTGAATTTTGATCCCTTCATTCTCTACCCAAAAACCACGCTCATAATCCAAATAATCATCCTTGATTCTAGCACAAAAATCAATCCAAAAACCTTACAGAATATAATAAAACAATTATCAAAACTAAACCAATCTTTCTTCACTTTTCTTGATTTAATCATCAATCTTTGGTGAGTTTATTCAAATTTTCTAAGGCCAAACACTTTTAAAAATTCTTCTCTCAGTTCTGTGGTCTTTTGTTTTGAGTTTGAGGTTTGATTTCATCATTTTTTAATGAAAAAGTGCATTCTAGGTCATCCACTGGGAGGAACAGCCGATTGGCTGTTCATTATGGTTGGATGACAATTCCTTAACTTTGGCCGACCATTTTTCTAGCCTAAGTCAGCCATTCAAGTAGGTAAAAAGGCCAAATAGACATACACCTCCTCATCTTGATTTTTTAATCTAAAAAGACTCCAAGGATGAATTTAAGGGCCCCCAAAACCTATAAGAATAATTTTATTTCATTCAAATAAGATTCCAAAAATCCTAGGATGACTAGATCTCTTTCATTTTGCTTTTGATTTGTCATTTGAAATGCTTTTATTTTAATCTTTCAACTTTTTTTCATGTTTTCTTTGATTTAATTTTCATATGCTTTCAATCTAAAACACTTTAAAAGCTTTTGGTTTATAATAAAGCTTAAGATATGTGTTTTACATATGATTGTCGGTGATTATATTACCAACTATTGTTTGATATGCTTTTATTGATTATTGTTGTTAATAACCCTTGTTTATTATTTATTATTTATTATTGATGATTATCACTAACTCTTATTTCTTGCGTGATTATTGTTACTCACTTTAATTAATTCTTGTATTTTTGCATATCATTTTATATCTCATGTGCTTGATTACATTTCACTTAATGTGTTGATGCCAACAGATATAAATCGATCATACAACCTCAAAGGAGAGTCAACCCAAACATGAAGAAAGTAGTAAAGAACTTATCAACCTACATGGTGATCTATCATATCTCATATAGTTCATAGGTTAGTCCCATCCTAGTAGTTTTACATAAAGGAGTGATGGTGGTTTTTAAAAAAGAATTAATAAATTTCAATCACGATCGTCAGTGGGTGGATAGTGCATATCGATTATAGATGTATGAATGATGCCATTTGATAAGTTCATATTTTTGTGCTTATATTAAGTTAATATTTGATTAGTTTCACTTGTTATATCTTGATTATGTGTTAGATAATGGTTAAAATATGTTAATTTAGGGTTTGAGGTACTTAATGTGCATATGAAATAAAAATTAGGGTTTTATTTGCTAGTTATTTAGGTTTTGCATAATTAGGATTTGACTAAGTTTTAGTTTTGTATTTAGTTTTATTTTAGGAAGGTTCTAAATATTTCCATGTTTCTTAGGGATTTGGAGACTTAAAATTTGAACGGGAAGCAATTAGAGATCAAAGAAGACCTATTCAAACAAGTAATAAAGGATAAAGGCATGTCACAACCATGGTATATGCTTGCATGGCCATGCTACATTCTTGCACGGCCGTGCTATAAATTTGCACGACCGTTACATACCTCCTGATTGTGTGCATTTGGCAAGGGAGTAGTGCACGACGGTTACCAAACCATGCATGGCTGTGTACAGTAATATAATTTGAATAGGACACAACTTCTTAAGGGAAATTGACTTTCTAATTAAGATTGGATGAGTTATGCCTATATAAAGAAGGTTAAAGGTTGTGGAAATCATCATCATACACATCGAATACCAATTTTAGCACATATCGCATACGGATTTTAACTTGAAGCCCTTTTTAAAGGCAAAATAAAGATCAAACACGTAAAAATCCTTCTCATGAAGGTAAACCATGAGAAATCCCTAAAGAGCATCCAGAAAGCGCCCTAGAATAAGGCAAGTGCATGTTTTAATGTAGGACACTGACAAATTCACCAGGAGCATAGCAAACTCTACAAAGCCAATTTGCCACTCTTCTAGAATTTTTTACATTAACATTTGAATGATTACAGAACTCTCCCAAGCATCCAAAAATCCTTATAAATAGGTCCCTATACCTTAAACTTCAAGCATCCTAATTTCTAGTCTAGTGCTGTCTCCTAAAAGTCTTATATTTCTACTATTTGTCACTTTGCTGCCCTCTCGGCACACCTACACATATGCTGCATTTTCAAATAGTATATTCATTCTCTAATTCTCATTCACACAATGCATTTTTTTTATTCGCATACTCGTTCTCTAATTCTCATTCACATGTCATGATCAGTAAATAAGATTTGACTCTACTCTAGTAAAAAGTTGGTCTGCCATATTCAGGCATCAATCTCAAAATTCTATTTCTCATTTTCCCTTTGTTTTCTCAAAATCCTCCATTGTAAGAGGTAGACTTGCATTGGTTTTTTAATATCTTATAGCAGATTAAATATTCTTCAGAACTTTATATTAATTTTCTATCAATCCATAACTTAGTTTTTCATGTCACATCATTCAAAATTATTTTCATGCATAATTAATCACACAATGATGTTTTAAATTATTAAAAAAATTAAGATAAATCATACTATAGCCAAAAAAAAAAAAAGTTCAACTCTAAGTTGCAACATAACATCTTATCCATCTGACACATTCATAACATGGAATGTAGTTG
Source organism: Macaranga tanarius (assembly GCA_949673435.1). Classification (NCBI taxonomy): domain Eukaryota; kingdom Viridiplantae; phylum Streptophyta; class Magnoliopsida; order Malpighiales; family Euphorbiaceae; genus Macaranga; species Macaranga tanarius. The sequence continues at coordinate 10,684 of CATIWO010254211.1, read as the reverse complement.
ATTTTTTTTTTTCCGCAGGAGTAAAGGCGGTGACTCCATAAACAAATCTATTTTACTGCACCACACCATAGTGTATTGTCAAACTATGTATCATCATTGGGGGAAAGCGTTTTGTGTGAAGCAACACACTTATTATAAGACATCCCAAACAATTCGACATGTGCTGTTGCTAGAGCCACTAGTCGAGACTCGATCCTCTAGGAGGTGGAGTTCTCACAAATAACAAAAGTTAGATTCTTTATGGGTTTGTTGGCTTTTGACCATTCTTATACACGGGATGATTGTAAAGAATAATTTTTTTAATCTTGTTTTGTAATTCAATCTTTACTCTTATTTTTATTATTATTTAAGTATTTTATTGCCCGTATGTATAAAATTTTGATCCATACTTCATTTCAAAAAAAGAAATTTAGCTCCTCGTAATTGCTTTAAACTATATATAGAAAATCATATAATTAAAGTACGGAAGAAGAATAAAATAAATAGACAGTCTCATTAGAATTAACCGTACAATATTCTAACTAAATTTTATATGGACTAAGGTAAATGTTGCACTATACGCAAAACAAAAATACAAGTTAAAAAAGCTAAGACATTAAAATTTTTATTTTAATATTTTACATAGTTTAAGTTGTATTTTAATTTCACATTTACTAATTTTCAATTTAATTTACTAAACATCTGGAATTGAAAAAATTAAAATTAAAATTAAGAATACAATTAAAAGAAAACAGAGTCAACCGAGCTTATAGTAAGTAAAATGTGAAATACAAAAAATTTAATTAAAAATATTATATTATTTTAGTTTTTAATAACATTTTATATGTTTAAAGGCCATTGACAGCGCATGATGAAGTATCATATAATATTTGGTATTTAGAAGATAGAAAACTACAAATATAAAAATATAAAAAAAATAAATATAATAAACTAAAATGAAAATTTAAAGATTTTATAAATTACTTAAATAGTGCAGCACCAAAATATAGTTGGCCAAAATTTTCCTACGTCATCTAATATGCTTTTCAGTTTTTGTTGATCTTATCTTATTTACTTATTTTACAGAAAATATTTAAGTACAACATATAACGACAAATTAGAAGACTTGGTGCACAATTGGTAAAACTTAGATAGCACGGACACGAAAACAGGGACACGGACGCGGAAAAATGACTTGTAATTTGAAATGTCTCCTTTATAATTGGAGTATTTATGAAGTATTGAATATGGAAAAAAGGAAACACAGACACAGAAAACGCTTACTAATTGAAATGTCCATACATTATAGGATACAACTACTCTTTGCGGGGACTTAATGTGACAAATTAGGACTTTTTTTTTTTTTGAACGACCAAATTAGGACATTTAGAGAACTAGTACGTGATGTTTGTTCACATTTCGCAATAACTTCCATGCAAAACAAAAGGTAGTTAAAGATAGTAAAAAGGTCGTGTATAAATAAGTTGACATATGACTATTGTAGTCAAAAGTTTTTCTCAACCTTTTACCCCTTTTATTGATGCTTTATGGCTTTATCTTGCGGCGAGGAATTCATTTGTTTGAATAAATTGATTGAGGATCGAATTAATTAAAGTTGATTTTTTTTTTTAATCTAAAATGCATGCCATTGACGTATGCCCATTGATCATTTCCAAATCAAATCTACCTATTGATAGGGGTCAAATTTAATTTATTTATAATCGAAATAAGTTTAAACTGAATTCGCCAAACTACTTTACACTTGCAAACTGTTTCGTATAAATTAAAATTATTTATTAAAAATTTAAAATAAATTATTTATTTAATAAGTTATAATAATACATTTAATAAAAATTATAATTTTAATCCATTAATAAATTTTTACATTTGTTATGAATAGCAATTTATATATTATCTATCTAATATCACACTATTAATATATTAAAATTACAAGTTAGTTTGTTAGTTTTTATTCAAAATTGTTTATGAGCTTTTTTACTAGTCAAATTTTATAGGCTTAATACATACGGCGCCCCCTGAACTTGGCATTTTTTGCCATTTTGGCACCTCAACTTCCATTTTTACCATTTAAACCACTCAACTCGCCTAAAACGTGACTTTTAAACCCTTATTATCACATTAGCCAATTAGCAAGTGACACGTAAGAGGTATTTAATTGATAAAAATCTGCAAGTAGAGGTACCAAACTGACAAAAAATGGCAAGTACAGGGGGTGATAGATGTATTAGATCATTAGATTTGACAAAAAGCGGCAAGTTCAGATGTTAAAATGGCAAAATCATAAGTTAAGATGCCAAAGTGACAAAATCTAACCAGTTCAGGGGCCTGCATATGTATTAAGCCAATTTTATATAATTTGAACTCAAATATTTATTAAACGAGCTTAAATATATAAGATCGAACGAGTTAATATTTAGTTGAATTTTGAATAGTTCATAAGTAGTTTAACTCATTTACAGCTTTATCATGATCTCACATTGCTAGTTTAATTCTTAGGCCCTACAAATACAAAGTTTTTTTTTTTTTTTTGGCACCAAGACATGAGGACAATGAAATAGGGGAAATAAAGGGTTTTTTATTCATTGCTTTGAGAGTATATACTGTGCATTGGTTAATAACTGTTTGGTAAAAACTCTGCAAGTATACAGAATCGACAAGTAGTAATAAAGATATCGTTCCCATAGAGATTTCAATCTATCAACCTACCAATCTATCTCTAATTGTTTAAAGCTTGCAAATATGATGATCAATTTAACTATAACTAGTAAAACTTTAATGAAAATATAAACCCTAATTTTGAAATCAATTAAGCAAATCTAAATAACCATTAAGAAATTAATTCACCTTACAATCATTAGCCAATTCCCTTCCCTTAATTCAATTATTCATGCAAATCCCAAGTTATCTAATGTTGTAATTACCTTTCTTAAGGATAATTAACATGCTTTGTAATCTTTAATCAAGATCATGCAACCCAATTCTCATTGCAATCACAAACCCTAATTAATCAAATCATAAAGTTCAATATCAACTCTTAAGGAATTAAATCAATTCAATTTATCTCTAACACTGAATCAACTTAATTTATGTTTAGAGTTCTATCAAAACTATCATCTCTTAACGTATAATCTTGATTGATATCATGTTAATGTTGACCAAATACAAAACAAGCATTAATCTCAATAAACACAATTTTGTATAAATAAAGAATTTATTGGTAAGGGAAAATTAACTAATTCGTATTAAGATCCTTAATCCCCTAATGAATAAAAACCTAACCTAACATAATTAAACTAAACTCTGAAAATAAGTAAAAAAAATCCATCACCAATTACAAGAATTAAGAAGAAAAGAAAAGAAATTTAGAAGACTACATGGCCCAGCACATGGCCATGTCTTCAACCGTGTCTAGTAGCCTCTTTAGTCCATAATGCTACACGGATAGGCACATGGTCGTGTCCTTATCTATGTCGACAATATCTTCAAAAATCAACTTCTAATGCTCCGAATCTTTAATTAATCCACATCAAACCTTGATTAATGACCTACAAAAGCAAAATAAGCATAAATAACCTATCTAAATACAAATTAACACATTTAAACCCAAAATTAACACAAATTATCTACCTAAAATATAATAAAATATATACTAATCAAATTTTCCCACACTTAAGCATTTGCTTGTCCTCAAGTAAAATTACTCACTCAACATCTTATCACTAAAATGAACAAAGCTCAATAACTACTTTCACTTGCACATTTAACACATTCTCCATTTAATATAAACCTTATAACTTAAAAGCCTAAACGATAACTAAAAAATCAAAGGACATAACAAATTACCAAGTGAACAGCCATTCCCTTAATCACAACCAAAAGTTTCACAAATTAACATCTAAGTAATGTCAACCATTAATCTCATCATTTTTTTAATGAGTGCATTTTACGCTCAGCTCACACAAATTTTTCTCTTTTTCTTCCTATTTTTTCTACGTAAAATTGAGTGAGTGCATTTATGCTCCATCTCATAAAATTGCAAACGTAAATTTTTTTTTTCAAATAAATTAAGCAAGTGTGTGTAACGCTTCATCTTGCCCACATTAATCAAATACAAAATATGGTTTACAATTCTAAACATTAATTTATGAGTCTCAATCATGACCAAGGGTTTAGTATTAAATTCATTAAAGTTCAAAAATCCCTTAACCCTCAAATTATCACCTAAGTTTAAGAATCATAAGCCAAACATTAATTGGAGAATATATTACTTATGCAAAGAAACCAAATCATTTGAATTAAGTTCATCAAAGTGATAAACACAATCAAATACTTAAGCATAAAAACTAAATACAAAATAAACTAAAAAATAAAAAATTTCAAATTACTCACTACCCCCCACACTTAACCGACACATTATCCTCAATGTGCAAAAATAAATAAGCATAGGATAAAAAGAACTAGTACTTCCCTGAAAATGTCGTATGATCGATCCGACAAAGCGAAGGAATGAATAATCAAATCATAGAAAAAAAACTAAAATAAAACAAAAAAAAAATGAAATAAAAAGAAAATAAAATAATAACATTACCAATATCCATAAGTACACCATCTAAATAAACATAAAAAATAATATCCAAAACTAAAAAAAACAGAAAATAAAAATGGCAAATCAATCATCAAGGTCATCAACTGCGTCACCATCATCATCATCGTCCTCAGTCAACTCTGGATCTACTGCTGTCGGATCATCACTAGGAAATGGAGCATAAGGATAGTAGTAGCAACAAATGAAGCACCAGGAGCACAAGTGAAATAAGGAGGTGGTGCAGGCATAGGAGGTGGAACCAGGCCTCCTGATAACATCAGAACGGATAGACCCTCAAACATGATATCCTATTGGGCTCGTAAATAATGCAACATCTCCTCATGAGGAGCCTACACTTGAAATAACTAGGTCCATCGACCCTCCGACACAGGTGGAACCTCTAGTGCTGGAACATCAGGATCATCATAGCCCATAGCCACATCTATATGACCTTTTAATCGAGTGATCTACCAATTGCAATGTCATGTTAGTTGCCGTGACGTCTCCTAATCCAAGTTTAATGAAAATAGACAAAGGTATCAAATTAATGCTAGCACCTAAGTTGCACAAACAATGTGGAAACTTATTAGTCCCAATAATACATGGAATTGTAAAACTCCTTGGATCCTTAAGTATAGTAGGAAATTTCTTTGAGATAATTGAGCTATATGTCTCTCCCAATGGTACTGTCTCATTAGTATCCCATGTACATTTGTTTGTAATGATTTCCTTTAAGTACTTAGTATACTTGGGCATTTGCACTAATGCCTCTGCTAATGGAATGTTGATTTATAGCTTCTTATAAATCTCTAAAAATTTACTGAATTGCTCACCATCCTTTTATTTCCTCAACCTGTGGGGAAAAGGAATTTTAGGTGTAAGTGGTGGGGATGAACTTTGCACCTTTGTTTCATTTGTCTCTATATCTTTTCTTATAATTGACTCATCTTTTTTTTTGTGTTTGGATCTTCTTCTTCAGCAACCTTTGAAGTTGATGCCTCATTTGGTATCTCATCCTTTAATTTTAGCTCCTTACCACTTCGTAGAGTGATTGCCTTCACATCCTTTGGATTTGTCTCAGTGTTACTTAGAAGATTTCCAAGCCCTCGAGTTGCTACAGCATTGGCAAGATGTCCCAATTGAACTTCGATGTTGTGAATTGAAGAGGAATGGTTCTTATCAATTTGGTCAAATTTAGCCTCCATCCTCTTTTGACTCTCATCTTGGCTCATTAATTTGGTAGAAATAGCATCCAAAAATTTATCTAATTTATTCTCAACTGATGCTAATCTATCTTGTTGCAGTTGTTGAAATCCTGGAGGTCCTTCATTTTTTGCCATATTATTGTTGTTGGAGAAGGTAGACACAGCCATATTGTTGTTGTTACTCCATGAAAAATTTGGGTGTTTTTGCCACCCTGAATTATATGTGTTGGAGTAGGGGTTGTTGGCTTGCCTCCCTTGAAATTGGTTCCCCACATAATTAACTTGCTCCATAACATTGTCTCCAAAATTTCCTGCATTATAAAAAGCAAATTCATCACCCATATTGCCCATTATATGACATTTCTCACCTTGGAATTGTGTAGGGGCTGTATTGGCTTTATGTGTAAGGTTGCCAAGTTGCTTGGAGAGTGCATAAATTTATACTTGAAGGGCTGTGACACCATCCACCTCAATCTTTCCTGTAGCCTTGGGTGCAATTGCTCGTTCTGCAGGCCACCAAAAACTATCAAATGCCATAATCTCTATGATTGATGTAGCCTCATTTACCGTCTTCCTCATCAATGAACAACCAGCTTTAGAATCAATAGAATCACGAGTAGTCAGTGTAACTCCATTATAAAAGGTATAAATGAGCACATTTTTAGGTTATCCATGATGTGAACAAAACCTCTCCTACGCCTCGCTCATGGACTCATTGTCAAATTGCTAAAATGAGGTAATCTCCTTTACAACCTTAGCCGTCTTCGAAAGTGGAAAGTATTTAGTAAGGAAAGCCTTTGCTAAATCATCCCATATCATAAACGAACCAGCCGGTTGTGTTTTCAACCAAATCTTTGCCATGTTTTTTAAGGTAAAAGGAAACAAGCACAACCTCAATGCATCCTCGGTCACACCATTAAATTTAATGGTGTCGTAAATTTCCAAAAACTCAGTATGGTTATTGGGATCTTCATTAGGCATTCTAAAGAATTGAACCGTATTCTGAATCATCTGAATCAGAGATGGCTTGATCTCGAAGTTATTAGAATTGATGGATGGCCTAGCAATACTACGTTAAGTGCCACCCAATCCCGGTATAGATGTGTCCAAGAGGACCCTATTATCAGCACGAGCATCATTTGCCCTATTATTATTCCTATCGTCGGCCATCTTGATTGGTTTATCCTTTTGTGCTTTCTCCTTTGATTTATCCTTTGTTTATTTTCTGTTTGATTTCTTAAACTTAGTAGGCTCTAGCATGTATGAAAGTTTCTCTTTGCCTGATCGTCGGGTATTATGCATATACCTACAATCAAAATAAAATTAAATAAAATAAAAGAAATAATTACTTTAATCCAAAAGAGATACAATCAATTATGATGTTAAATTGCAATCCCCGGTAGCAGCGCCAAAAACTTGTTTAGTAAAAACTCTATAAGTATACAGAATCGATAAGTAATAATAAAGATATCATTCCTATAGAGATTTTAATCTATCCACCTACTAATCTATCTCTAATTGTTTAAAGCTTGCAAATATGATGATCAATTTAATTATAACTAATAAAACTTTAATGAAAATATAAACCCTAATTTTGAAATCAATTAACCAAATTTAAACAACCATTAGAAAATTAATTCACCTTACAATCATTAGCCAATTCCCTTCCTTTAATCCAATTATTCATGTAAATCCCGAGTTATCTAATGTTGTAATTACCTTTCTCAAGACTAATTGACATACTTTGTAATCTTTAATCGAGATCATGCAACCCGATTCTCATAGCAAACATAAACCCTAATTAATCAAATCATAAAGTTTAATCTCAACTCTTAAGGAATTAAATCAATTCAAATTATCTCTAACACTAAATTAACTTAATTTATGTTTATAGTTCCATTAAAACTAACATCTCTCAATGTATAATCTCAATTGATACCATGTTAATGTTGGCCAAACACAAAATAAGTATTAATCTTAATAAACACAAATTTTCATAAATAAAGAATTTATTGGAAAGAGAAAATTAACTAATTCATATTCAGATCCTTAATTTTCTAATGAATAAAAACCTAACCTAATATAATTAAACTAAACTCTGAAAATAAGTAAAAGAAATCCATCACCAATTACAAGAATTAAGAAGAAGAAAAGAAATTCAATCTCTTGATATCTCGAATCTTCGATCTCCAATCCTGATCCTCGATAATGTCCTAATAGGTTCTCCTTTTCCTGTTAAAAGTCCCCTCAATGTGAGATCTCTAATTCCTTTTATAGTGTTCCTCAAATTTCCCTCAGATAAGCATCCAAAGAAGTCAATTTAATCCTAACTCTTTCGCATACACGGCCATGTTCAATTTATACACGCCCGTGTCTCTCTCATATCCAATATTCGGATGTATACACAGTCATGTCTCAAACCGTGTCTCAAATAGGCAAAATAATAGCGAAGTACACGGTCTGATACACGGGCGTGTCCCGACCCGTGTTCAGGGTCTCAAAATCATCTAGAAGACCACATGACCCAGCACACGGCCATGTCTTCAACCATGTCTAGTAGCCACTTTTAGTCCAGAATACTACACGGGCAGGCACATGGCCTTGTCCTTGCCTGTGTCAATAATATCTTCAAAAATCAACTTCTAATGCTCCGAATCTTTAATTAATCCACATCAAACCTTGATTAATGACCTACAAAAGAAAAATAAGCATAAATAACCTATCTAAATATAAATTAACACATTTAAACCCAAAATTAACACAAATTTTCTGCCTAAAACATAATAAAATATAAATTAATCAATAACCGACCGACCAAAATTGAGCACTTAGAAAAAATTTTAACCAATGCCAAACCAAATTTAAATTAATTTTTTACTTTGATTATTAGTTAACTGATATTTCATATAAAAATAATAAAAATCTTCGGGAACACAAGAACTTTACGTGGCTTTGGTGGCTACGGAACTTCTCTAATTTGTCTTAGGTCCCTTGTTCGGAATTCCACTATATGCAATGCAGTTTGTCTTGGGTCCCTTGTTCGGAGTTCCACCATATGCAATGCTTTATTTTTTACATTCTTCTAAAAAATAAGTGGAAAAATTAATGAAAAAGTTCATTTGTAAGGCTCAGAATCGAACTCAAACATAAATGGAAAAATTAATGAAAAAGCCCTTGTTCGGAGTTCCACCATATGCAATGCAGTTTGTTTTGGGTCCCTTGTTCGAAGTTCCACCATATACAATGCTTTATTTTTTACATTCTTCTCAAAGATAAGTGGAAAAATTAATGAAAAATTTCATTTGTAAGGGCTCAGAATTGAACTCAAACGTAAGTGGAAAAATTAATGAAAAAGCCCTTATTCGGAGTTCCACCATATGCAATGCAGTTTGTCTTGGGTCCCTTGTTTAGAGTTCCACCATATGCAATGCTTTATTTTTTACATTCTTCTCAAAGATAAGTGGAAAATTTAATGAAAAAGTTTGTTTGTAAGGGCTTAGAATCGAACTCAAACATAAGTGGAAAAATTAATGAAAAAGACCTTGTTCAGAGTTCCACCATATGCAATGCAGTTTATCTTGGGTCCTTTGCTCGGAGTTCCACCATATGCAATGTTTTATTTTTTTAATTCTTCTCAAACATAAGTGGAAAAATTAATGAAAAAGTTTATTTGTAAGGGCTCAGAATCGAACTAAAACATAAGTGGAAAAATTAATGAAAAAGTTTATTTTTAAGGGCTTAGAATCGAACACACCACCTTCAGTTGTGGGAGTGGAGCACACACCACAAAACTAAACAAATGGTATACATTTTTAATGTAAATTTATATATATGTTAAATACTCCGGTTTTTTGGTCGGTTAAAGGATTTCTTACCAAAATTGAACTGAACTGCTCGGTTCAGTTATTTGATTTTGACCAAATTTTGCACAGCCCTAATGAATAGCAATTTATATATTATCTATCTAATATCAAATTATTAATATATTAAAATAACAAGCTAGTTCCTCATTTTTTATTCAGAATTGTTTATAAGTTTCACGAGTTAAATTTTGTATAATTTAAATTTGAATATTTGGGTTAAATATATCGGTGGTCACTAAACTTTACACTTATTTCATTTTGGGTACTGAACTTTAATTTGCTTCATAGAGGTAACCCAACTTTAATTTTATTTTATCCGGTGGTCACCCGGTGCTTGTATGTCAATGTGGCAGCCGGAAGACGAATATTCTGAGAATATTCATCACGTCATCAAGCCAACTCAGATTGGTGACCAAAACGAAATCAATTGAAGTTTAATACCTAAAATGAAATAAGTGCAAAGTTTGGTGACCGCCGAAATAATTACTCATTAATCAACCTCTTGTCAAAAAATTTATTTAATTTAAATTACAAAATCCATTTAACCAATGTATTTCTCAATATATAGTACTATGTATATTGAGAATATATAAATATTTATGACTAATTTAGTATGATATTTATTAGCTGCAGACAAGTAAATAATGAAATAGATGATCAATAAATAATTATTTAGTCAAATAATAAATGAAAATTTAATTTATTTGATTTATATTATTTATAACTTATTTATATTAAAATATTTCAAAATTTTTGGAGATATTAATTGTTATTATGAATATAATATTTATTAATTAAAATTATAAAATAATAATTTTTATTACTATTTTTTATATTGTTAACTTAATTAAGATAGAAAGTATAAATTTAAAATTTTTTATTTAAAATAGTTAATTTCAATTTTAAACTGACAAGAAAAGTTTTTAATATTCACTTAAAAATATTTTATTTATATGTATAGTTTTGAATAATATCAATTTAAAATTAAAATAAAATTTATCTTTGCATAATTAATTTTTGTTGACTATTTA
>CATIWO010254134.1:0-22443 GCA_949673435.1 Macaranga tanarius | reverse complement strand
AAACTAGTTATTAAAGATGTGGTGATCAAGCTTTATTCTTTTCCTATAAGATCAAAACTAGTTGTTAGAGATATATATATTCAATTCTTTATTTAAAAGGTTAGGAAAGTTGTTGAGTGAATTAATTTTGTAAAATTAAGGCTTTGTTGTTTTATCATCTCAAATTGTTTTTATACATATTTCATGTATTCAACTCTAGTAAGAGTTAGGGTGAATTAGTTAATAGGATTCTTTCATTTACACTATCATGAGTTAAGAAAAGGGGTAATGATGATCAATCAACTTGGGTTAGCGTTGAACCCTTATGTAAAAATACATTATAAAAGGTTTGTATGGAGCTTAGAAAAAAACATTTGTAAAGGTTTAGTGTGAGCCTAAAAATACTTGTAACAATCTTTGTGAATAAGATTGGGGTGGCTAAAAATCCTAACTTGGGGATAAGTTAGGTATATGAGTAGGATTGTTTGAATCTGAACTTTTATAAATTATTGTGTCTTTTGCTCTTTTCTCTTTATCTCTATATCCTCTAAATTACTTTTTTAATTTCTAAATCTTCATATATTCTATTTAAAATCCATATTCACCCCTTTTAGGGCTTTTCAATTGATACTAAAGCTTAAATTCTAGGTACTTTATTGATAGAATTAAAGATCATTAGGAGTGAATTGCTAAACTTCCAATCTCTTATACGATTCTTGGATGGTAATGATTATCTCCATTAGAAGTATAAGATGAAGCTATAGTGAACTGATTAATTATGGGATATTGTTCAAGATAGGTTGAGTTCTCTCATGGAGAAGGTTGAGAATATGGATGTGCTCTTAGATAAAAAAAAGGGTGGTCTCAAAAGGAAAAGAAAGAAAACTATAATAACAAGAAGGCTATGACCATCATCTTAGCCTCCATGTTAAAAGATAAAGGTAGCAAGGCGTAACATTACACTTGATTAAGAAAATTTAGGAAACCTTTTGAAGAATCACTATAAAAGAAATATTCAAGTGAAATCCTAGAAGGTGTAAACACATGTTTATGAAAATGAGCTTTTCAAGATAAAGCCCTAAGAGTCCATAAACGAGATGACTCACTGGTTGAATGCTCTTCTCACCACTTTAAGAAAGTTGGGGAAGTACTACTCAAGAGACTAAGTCAACGCCAAGATTTTTAGAGTATTACCTAATATAGATTGGGAGTTTATAGTGACTTCTATTGTAGAAGTATATGACCTTTTAAAGATCCAATCGATATCCTCATTGATAAACTTCTTTCTTATGAGTTTACTTTGAGGTAAAAAGAAGAAGATAAGAAAGAAAAAGAAGAGAAAAAGAAAGCTATTACACTCAAGGCTTCTTATGATTCAAGTGATGATGAAAGCCTTGAAGATTCAAGTGAAAAAGATAATGAACTTGCCATGATAACTAGAGTCTCCAAGATTCTCTTAAGGAGGAAGAACATGGGCAATCAAATGAAGTCTAAGAAGAGTGATCGCAAGAAGACCAAAGAGGTAACATACTATGAATGTAATAGGTCTGGTCATATTAGAAGTGAATGTCCAAAGCTTAAGTATAAGAGCAACGAAGCTAAGGATAAAAGGAAGGCATTCAAAGCCACTTATGATGACTCATCCGAATCTTAAAAGGAGGAAGAGCAATAAGAGGTGGCTAACCTTCTGGCTCTAGAGGACAATAATATAGAGCCCTCTACTTTTAGCTCTTCTTAGATGATTGTGATGATTATGATTATGATGATGATGACTTTGATGATGATGATAGCTCAATTTTAAGCAAATTAGCTCTAAAATGTAAAAAATTACTTTCAATTAAATTTTTTTAAAAAAATGACCTTTTACAATTGATAAAGTGTTTTTAGGCTTTAAAGGAATAATTGTCTAAAATTAAATCCTCAAATGAAAAATTATCTCTCAATTTAAAAGCTAATATTTCCTTGAAAGGTGATTTTAATAAAGTTATAAAAGAAAATTATTTGCTTTCTAAAGAGATCTAGAGTTTAAAGGTACCATCTTTAAATTTCAAAAAAGGGACTAAGAAACTTGACAATTTGTTAAATTGTCAAAGAGATCTTAATGTGAAATTCAAACTTGGATATTTAAATGGGACACCATTATCATCAAGTCTTATAAAGTTTATTAAGGTTACACTTGCCTCATCTTTTATCCCAAATAAGAGTCTTAAGCCTTAAGATTCAAATAATAAAGGTTTTAAGAATTTAAATGACAAGGCTAAGACTAATCTCTTTAAAGTTAAAGGGTTTAAGGCTAAGGCCAAGAAATCCCAACCTAATCATGTATTCATCGATAACAAGAGGGACATACACATGCACTTTAAGCCTTAAAGATTTATGCATGATTGCTCTTATGAATTACATATTCATGTTAAACCTTACTTGCCTAGGAGAGCCACCAACCATTATTATTGGAAATGTCGATAGGCTAAATAGGTTTGCAAAGATTAAATGATTATATTGTATGACTTTATAATTATTATAGAAAATTACATCTAAATCTATTTCTCAAGGATTATTTTGAGACTAACCAATCTAGACCAATTAAGGTTTAAGTTTAAAAACTTATTTGATTTTATAGTGCATAGGTATGCTTGAAGTCTAGCAAATTCAAGACTAATGGTATTGGATTGTAGGTGTTCAAGGCACATGATAAGAGACAAGAACCAATTCACTTCATTAGGAGCCAAGGATGGACGAAGTATGACCTTGGAGATAATGCTAAAGGAAAATTATTTGAATTGGTGAAATAGGTAATCCAAAATGCCTCTTTATACCCCATATCTTACTAGTTAATGGCCTTAAACATAACTTGTTTAGTAATAGACAGCTATGTGATATGTAAAATAAGGTCATCTTCTATCCTAAAAATTGCCAATTTTTAGTGGAGAAAAGGTAGACAATGTATATGTCATTGATTTTAATGATGTATAAAATAAAAAATTCAAATATTTAAAGTATATTTTCTATGACACATAGACTTGGCATAGAAGATTAGGACGTGCTAATTTTAAGTTGATTAATGAGCTTTGTAAAAGTAAACTTATTGATGGATTACTGAAACTTATGTTCATTAAGGACAAGATGTGTGATGCTTGTCAAATGGGAAAGCAATTAAAATCATCATTCAAGCTCAAAAATAGATTGTCCACTTTTAGGCCATTAGAGCTAATTCATATGGATTTGTTCGGACCTACTAGAGTTACTAGCTTAGGTGGAATGCACTATGCATAAGTGTTAGTTAATGATTACTACATATTTACTTAGGTGTGTTTCTTAGCTCATAAGAATAATGCTTTTCATGCATTTAAATATTTTGTAAAAAAAATTTAAAAGAAAAAAGTTTTTTACATCACTAGTATTATAAGTGATCATAGAACCGAATTTAAAAATAAGGATTTTAATTCTTTTTACATTGAAAATGGTATTTCTCACAATTATTCTTCACCTAGAACACCTCAACAAAATGGAATAGTTGAAAGGAAGAATAGAACATTGGTGGAAATGGCTAGTGCAAAACTCTATGAATATAACCTGCCTTTGTACTATTGGGTAGAAATTATTAGCACCACATGTAATATTTTAAATATATTTTTCAAAAGACCAATTTTAAACAAAACCTTTTATAAGCTATGGAACAATATAAAACCTAACATTACGTATCCAAAAGTATTTGGATGCAAGTGCTTAATATTAAACACTAAGGATAATCTTGAAAAATTTAACTCCAAAGTCAATGAAGGAAATTTTCTAGACTATTTCACCTCAAGAAAAACTTATAGAGTCTTTAACAAAAGAACTCTAGTAGTTGATGAGTTCGTACATGTTGTATTTGATGAGTTTAACCCACTTAATTCAAGAAATGATCTTGTTATTATTGTTTATTTATAAGTGACTTTATGGATATAAGATTACGAGAGAAAGAGGCATCAAAGTTATTAGAGTTAAAGGCACATAGCAAAGAAAAGATGGAATAGGTACTTACACCAAAGGAGGAGCTACCAAAGGATTGGTAATACAAAAGGAACCATCCAAAGGAGCTCATCTTAGGTGACATATCTAAAAGGGTAACCACTAGATCCTCTTTTAGATCCTTAGTGAATCTAGCTTTTATCTCTCAAATTGAGCTAAAGTCTACCAGTGAGGCTTTGAATGATGAGTAGTGGGTCTTTACTATACAAGAAGAACTCAAATAATTTGAGAGAAATAAAGTTTAGAACTTAGTTCTTAGGCCTAAGAATTATCCTATTATTGGCACTAAATAGGTTTATAGGAATAATTTAAATGAACAAAGTATTATTACTAGGAATAAAGTTTGATTAGCGGTCAAAGGTTATAATTAAGAACAAGACATTAATTCTGATAAAACCTTTACCCTTGTTGCAAGGTTAGAGTCTATTAGGATGTTACTTGCTTTTGCCTCTTATATGAATTTCAATTTTTTTCAAATAGAAGCGAAAAGTGCTTTCTTCAACGATTACATCCAATAGGAAGTTTATGTTGAACAACTTCGGGATTTGAAAATAATGAATTTTGTAATTATATTTTCAATTTAACTAAAGCACTTCATGGATTAAAATAAGCTCTAAGAGCTTGGAATAAAAAAATTGAGTAACTTTCTTTTAAAAAAGGAATTTTAAGGAAAGGTTGATACAACTCCTTTCATAAAGAGATCCAATGATGATTTATTAATTGTGCAAATATATATTGATGACATTATATTTAGGAATACTAACTATGTCTTGTGCAAGGAATTTTCTAAGTTAATGCAAGGTAAATTCAAGATGAGCACAATGGCTGAGCTCAAGTTCTTTTTTAGACTTAAAATCAAGCAATGTGAGAATGAGATCTTCATCAACCAAATAATGTATATAAGGTACATTCTCAAGAAGTTTGGGATGGATTAAGCTAAAGCAAGCAAGAATCTAATAAGCACCACTACTAATCTTTCTAAGATTGAGAATAGAAAGCCTATTAATGAGAAAAATTATATAAGTATGATCAGATACATTTTTTTTTATTTTACCACAAGTAAGCCTGATATAATGTATGTCATGTGTTTATGTGCTAGTTTTTAATCATATCCTATGGAGTTATATTTAAATGGCATTAAAAGATTTTTCCCATATCTCATAGGATCATTGCATTTAAGTTTTTAGTATCCTAGGAGTACATCCTTTGACTTGGTTAGCTATTTAGACATAGATTTTATTGATAGTTTACTAGATAGAAAGAGCAATTTCGATGCTTGTCAATTGCTAGATCAATGCTTAGTTTTTTAGTTTAGGAAGAAATAAATTTTTCTTTCCTTGTCCACCGCCAAAATGGAATATATTGCGGCTAGTTATTCTTGCTTACAAGTTTTATGGCAAAACCAACAAATAAAGGACTATAGCATTGATATTGATCACATTTCTTAAATGTGACAATACAAGTGTAATTAACTTTTTTAAAAATCCTATTCAACATTCTAGAACCAAGCATATAGACATTAGGCAACACTTCTTGTGTGATCATGTTCAAAGACTGACATTGTGCTTGAATTTATTGATAATAATAATCAACTAGTAGATACTTTTACCAAACTTCTAAATGAAGGTTGGATGAACTTCATTCAGAGATAACTTGGCAAGTTAGATGGTTCATTTTTGAATTTATTACTTAATGTGGTATGTTAGACGGTTCATGTTTGAATTTATTACTTAATGTGCTTTCTATGTATTAGAATTGATTGATATCTAATTAGAATCAAGTATCTGAATTTGCATGATATATGTATTGCATAATTCATTATTATGCTAATTATTGAGAAATTAGTAAAATTAATTTATTTAAATTTATCAATAAGTTTGCATATATTAAAGTGTCCAAGAGAACTTAAAGCATTTGCATGATAACAAAGATTTGCAAATATTGCATTATTTTTAGCTAAAATAGCTTTTATTTTAAAGTTTCAAATTTTGTCAATTTAGTTCTCTGGAAGAATGTGATTGCAAAATTTTTAAACCATTACCTTCAAATCAGAAGGGTCGTGACACCTATTAAAAAAGCTAGTAAGTATGCTCATAATCATGAGGACGTTGTCATGAGCAATGCTTATAATCATGATAGTATGCTTATGATCGTGATGAACATTCGAATAACATTAAAAAGAAATGGTCACTTACATCTTTTCATTCAAAATTCATACACATTTATTGGGCAATGGATGTTTGTGTAAGTATAGATGTGCCGTAGGGCCATTATTGTATATAGACATTGTATATTTATTCCTATGGCAATAAAATATTTATTTAAATTCAGTATTAAGTTTATTTAAATATTTACCCTTAGTATTATATTGAATGAGTTTATTATCAAGAGTTGATAATATGAGTGATAAACTCATTTAGTACATATACTATAAATGTTCACATTCATTGGATTAATATATGGGTAATATTAATCCCTAGACTATCACCTCTGTCTAATTTCCTTGATCGGTATGTGATATCGATAGTGTGAGGTAGTGAGTCTCATGCTACTTGGTATGAGATATCAGAATAGACATATGGATACTCATATGATGGGTGGATCGAACAGTAACGTAAGATTAGTGATTGCATGGATATTCACTTTTGTCAACAATCACAATTTTGGACATAATAGTATATATGGTCCTTTGACCTGAGGCGACACGATCATCTATATATGGTTGGTTAGAGTTTGTTACCACTAACATACCTATGCTAGCCACGTGTGGGTATATGGCGTGTGGTGGCTCTAGTTGGTTATATATAGGGTTGAGTGATCGGTCAAGATGGAATTCATTACCTGGAGTAAACTGGAATAAGATCTTATGCTATCTAAGTTATTCTTGATGAATAAGTACCTAGCCAGGTCAAACTTAACTTACCTGAAAAGAGTTTTGGTGCTAGAAAGAGTTTCTAGTAGAAGTCGTGTTTTATCAAAAATTGAACTTAAGATAAGGTCATATGGTTAAGGCAATTAGAGTTTGACTAAATCGTGACTCTAGCCAATATCAGGATCTTGGAATAAAGGGACATTTAGTGCACGGTAATTATATTCTATGGTTCTTGTGGATCTACATAAAGCATTCATTTGTAATTAGGTAGTTGTGACATCTATGTTAAGGGTCACTCATAGCTTATGGGAACTAAATGTGATTAATTGGGATTTTCATATTTAGAATGGAAAGGTGTTTTCATAATATTAAGTGTTAATATTATTTCCTATTGCCATTTAGACTTGAACCTAGTAAGTCACACAAACAAGGGTTTCACTTGTGGAGATTAATATTAATTTAATTATTAATTAAAGAGTTTAATTAATCAGTTAAATTAATTGAATTGGATTTGCGTGTATGCGGGGATCTAGCATATCCCGAAATCTAAATTCAAAGATTGGGACTTAATTATAATTAAATAAATATTAATTTGGACTTGATTTAATATGTGATATTAAGTTCAAAAACTAAATTAATATTTGCCTCCAAATGCATTCACATATGGGCCATGAGATGGACCATATATATATTGATTAAGATAGGCCATGAGATGGACCATGTATATTATTAAAGATGGACTTGAAATGGACTTAGGATAGGGCTTTATTTAAAGAGTTTAAATAAGCCCATAAGTTACTTAGTTTGGCATGGAGTGGGCTTTCTCTAAGTGTAGAGAAGCCCATATGCCCATAACCTTAGCCCATATCCATTAAGTGTTAATGATATCAAGGCTAAGGTTATCCATGTAACCAAACACAATCCACTCACTTGAAAAGCAAAGCCATGCATATAGATTGAGTATGAGACACTCAATATATAACAATGTATGTAGCTTAAGTATGAGATACTCAAACTATGTCAGTGCATGTAGCTTGAGTGTGAGACACTCATGCTATGATAATGCATATGGATTGAGTATGAGATACTCAAACTATTAACAAATTGTTTATGTTGATAGTTAGTGGAGTGTGTAGAGACAACATAAGCAAACTAAAGCTAATGCACATTTGAGAGCAAATTTGATATTTTAATAAAAGAGAGAAAAGCATTGAGAGTGTCTTCTTTCTTCTTCTTTTTTAAGTGTAGAGAATTCATATTTACACAAGATTGGTGTGCTTTCCAGTTAAAAGCCATTATTGTACAAGAGTTGTACAAGT
This sequence comes from Macaranga tanarius, assembly GCA_949673435.1. Classification (NCBI taxonomy): domain Eukaryota; kingdom Viridiplantae; phylum Streptophyta; class Magnoliopsida; order Malpighiales; family Euphorbiaceae; genus Macaranga; species Macaranga tanarius. The sequence goes on along the minus strand of CATIWO010254134.1, from coordinate 14,262 downwards.
TCAAAGTCCATCATCCATTAGAGGTTGCATCCTTGTTCCATACATTCATGCTTAGAGTGGCTCTAACAAGCTCTTAGGTCTAAAATAAAAGAGAGGCTTGTGGGTAGAGCTTCACCATCCTTAAAGATCTTCCATGTGCAACTTGTGTGTTTCAAGCTAGAGGCTTCACATTTGGAGAGCTAGGAGCTTATAGATCAACATCAACCAAAGCTTATCAAATGTGCTACCAACTTCGAGTTTTGTAAGTGTTACCAAACCCTTAGTTGCTAGGTCTTATATTATGAATGCATGACTTGGTTGTTTGTTAATGTATTATGTTATCCTAAATGTATATTTAGCTATGTATTTGCTTTGTGATATGATCTAAGGGCATGGATATGGTTCCTGTATAATTTGTTAATGTATTATGTTATCCTAAATGTATATTTAGCTATGTATTTGCTTTGTGATATGATCTAAGGGCATGGATGTGGTTCTTGTATAATGCAAGTGTTGCATGCAATTAAAAATTTTAAAATTTCTCACTTTTGATTGTTACATGATTACACATTCCTTCATAATGATGATATGGCATTAATGTATTGGCTCGCATAGACTGAAATAATGCCACATTTACTTATTAAGACACATGGCGCCATATGTCAAAATTTTTCAATTTTTTATAGATATCTACACTTTCTCTATCTTTTAACTCCTACCACTAATTTTTCAGGAATGATTTTTGTTCGCTGCTCTCTTTCCTAACTAATCCTATCTCTTTAAAAAACGGCCCAGCAAATCAATCTATTATCAAATTTTCCTTTTAACTAAAGAAGAAGGTAGAATTTTTTCATATTTTCTGAACTAAAACCTTTTTCATATATTAACTTTCCCTTTTTTTTCTCTTTAACTTTATTTTTTTATTAATGATTTCTTGAATTTTTAATTGGTGAGCTACAATCCAGCTGTAGTGTATTGACTTGCCTTAGATCATATAGTGCTCTTGGTTAGATTCTAAATTTCTCTCTTTTCTTCTTTTTGGATTATGGTTCTTCTTTACACTCCATCACCATACTTAAACATTATCAGCACCGTTGGTATAGAGGATCCATACTATTTTTCATAAAATAATTTATATTTAAACATTCAAATTTAGAAAAAAATTCAAATCAAAGTTATTTATTAAAAATAAAACTTCAAAATCTAAAAGCACATTAACTTTTCTTTAACACTTTACTATCAAATTAACTGAAAAAAAGTAAGAATCGAGTTGGATCTGGTTGAGATGAGTCACTTTTAGTAATAAAGCCAGTAGCAATGGTAATGGAATCCCATTCAAGACAACGAAAAAAGAACCTAAAGCAAGGATGAACGCCTAAATCAGAATCGAGTTAGATTTGCTTGATATAAGTCACTATGATTTGATTTGAAGTAGAGATACGAAAATCTTAGTTAGTGATCTATTTTCTTTAACAATGAAAACAAACGTATGATAGCAGTAAGTTATGAGTATTGGTGGTGACTTTTACCAGTGTTTGTCTTTGATAATGACTCTGGAAATTAAGTTTCTTGTATTTAATTATTAGGAAAATAATAGAAAGTAAAGGTAAATTGTGAAAGGAAAAAATAATTTGAATATAATTTATAAAATTATAAGAGAGAGAATATGTGGAATATGTGAAACTAATGGGGTGTCATGTGTGCCACCAAAATGAGGGGAACATTAAATTTTTAATATAGATAGGATGCCATGTATGTTCCATGTAATCATTGTCGACCGAAAAATAGTTTTGGAATTATTATGGGACTAAAATTAAAGGTTGAAAAGTCTTATATTATGAAATAAAGGTTAGACATTTTAATAGAATCTGGTTAAAAATTTGGGTAACGTGAGTATAAATAACCTCATTTTATCATATTTCTTATATAAAAGTTGCATTTTTAACATTTTGGCATAAAAATGGCACTTTTAATATAAAAATTGCATTGTTTTAATTCATTTTAGTGTAAAAATTGCAATTTTTGGATGAGTAGCATCAAGTTGACATTTGGACATGTTAATTGTTGAAACGATTGTATTTTTGTGCCATTTTTACAATTTTGTGCATTTTGAGGGGGGGGGGGGGGGGGGGGGGGGTTTATGCATGTGGATTTATACCCATGTGTGCAAAAAATGTAAAGTTCTCATCTTTTCATCTAGGATTGCATTTTTAATGTGTTTTGTTATAAAATCCACATTTTTGGGTCCATTTACATTAAAGTTCACATTTTTGCATTAAAGTTTGCATTTTAATTCATTTTTCATGAAAATTGCATTATTTTTGCATGAAATTCATATTTTTATTATTTTTTCATTGAAAATTGATATTTTTGCATAAAACTTGTACTTTTATTATTTTTGCATTAAAATCCTCTTCTGTAGTCCAGTTCCATCTTGAAATCAGCACTTACGGCTAAGTTTGTATTTGTGGGTCCTTTGATGAAAAATATGCATTTTTTTTATCATTTCATGTTAATTCTATTATCCTTTTCTTATTATACTCACTATATCACTTTTTAAGGTCTTCAAAATTTTTTTTTGTTATTTTAACTATTTTAGGCTAATTCTGCTATATTTAGGGTGTAATGCATGTTTAGATTTTTTTTCGCTATAAATGATTTGTTCTACCATAGTTGCTTTATTTTGATGTTATCCTACTTTATTTTATGGATGATGGATATATGTATGTATATATTATTATCATATCGAAACTAGGGTGATGAGGAATGTATAACGGGCGTTACCTAAGTAGAAATCACTTTCTAAACTCAAAATATCTGACTAGTGGGGATGACTTTCACTAACTCTTGAAGTTATCTCACAATTTTCAAGTTGATCGGGCAGTGATTACTTACACAAGGCTTCTCTGGGTATCTCAAAAGGATACTCACTCCATCCTTTTGAAAGCCGATATTCTATTCTCTCTTAGTGCCATGATCACATCTCACTCTGATGCCCAGATGTCTCCAGCTTGCTTATAAATACACTTTTGGATGAGCAGCTCTATTTATTAAGAGTAAAATTCTCACCTCCTTGGTTTGCTAATTTTACTAATTGTCTTATGGATTGAGTAATTCTAAAAGATTTTACACTTCAACAAAAAGAAAACATTATTTGCTAATCTAAAAAAATTAATTTTGGGAAGATCAATTTTTGTTTAAATTTGTGCAGAATAAGTAGTGATGAGATGAGTATTAGAGGATGAAGTAGAATCCATTCTTCAACATTACCATACCAAGGAAGAAAAAGGACATTTTGGGCCAACAAGGACAAGTGCAAAAAGTACTTCAATCAGGTTTCTATTGGCCTATGTTTTATAAAGATACTCATATGCATATAAATGAATGTGATTAATGTTAATAGGCAATATATGTTGGGTCATTTCTATAAAATTAAAAATTGAGAATGCATTTCCATGCAAGATATGCATTTCTCTTAAAAGTTTTAAGGAAAAAATCCTAATAAAAAAAATAAAAGGACAATTAAATCAAAGGAAAAAAAAACCAAATTAAAGAGAAAAATTAAAAAATAAATAAAAAGGAAAACACAAAATTATCTAAATTAAAATAATTGTAGTTGTAGTAGTTATTTTTGTTGCTGGTTATTTACAAAAAATACATATACTTTAGCACTTTTTGTAATTTAATTATATACTTTTCTTTTTTATAATTTAATGCACAAATTTTTTATTTTTTTTAATTCATGTACCGATTAAAAATCCAGTGAAAGCTTACTGACGTGGCCATTAAAAAAATCTGAATTGATCCACGTAGGCGCTTTGTCAAAATGCATCATTTTAATTATTTGTAAAATAATACACAAACTTTGATTTTTTTTTTACAATTTAATCATGACCTATTAATGCTTTGGAAAATTTATGCATTTATATATTATTGACCATTTGCATGATCAATCTCTAATCCTTTTTGGTTTAATAATCAATTTTGAATAACTGATATGTTTACCTAAGTGTGTCCTTAAGCTAGGTCTAAGATTATTTCTTAAGAAGCAAGCTTTGGAGGTTGTAGCAATACCAATTTGAAGCCCTTAGAATTTTTAGAAAAGCCTTTCAAGTGATCATGAAGCTATAAGGATCAAATGAAGCCAAAAAGAGCAAGTTTATAAAGCCTACAGTGCTCCTTATGAGTGCCCCTCACGATCATGAGGAGCACTCACGAGCTAAGTGTAATTGAAGCCTATTCAAGCTCAAAGGACAACACTGCTCATGATCTGTAATCATGACCGTAAGTAGGATTATAAGGAAGCCACAATCATGAGCATCCTCACAATCTAGATGGAAAGGCTTTCAATGGTTATTTTGAGAGATAATAACTATAATTTTTAAATCTCATGATCATGAGCCTGCTCCTCATGATTGTGAGCTTTTCAAAACTTTGCAAAAAGCTAAAAATGCATTAAATAAAGCTTGTGAAGATGGTAGATGAACTTAATGCTCTATAATAGTTATAATTCATTGAGAAACTATAAATTGGAATGTTGGAACTTTATTTATGATGTTAGAAAGAACATTTATTCAATTTATTACTTAGAGAATTCATTGCATTCAACCATTCTTTGTGTTCTTTAGTATATTCATTGAAATCCTTTGAGAGTTGGGTTGAGTTCTAGTTTTGGGTTATTCTTTATCTCTTTTCTTAGGTTAGTGAAGGGAAGTGAGGACCTTAAACTAAAGGAATTAGTTTAAGTGTGAACCATTAAAAACGTTTAGGAATTTGGGTTTAGATTGTGTTAAGCTAAGAATAACATAAGTTTGTATAAGGTTGATGTTGATTCTCAAAACACAATATTATACTCAATCTAAGTTAATAGATTGATGTGTGGTTAAAAATTCTATATTGGGTTAGGCTAGGTGGAGACGCAAGATTAATTGATAATCTAAAGTCCTTAAATTATTATGACCTTTATGATTGCTTATTTACCTTTCTTTTTCACCTCCAATTTTTGTATCTTATTTTAATTAAATCCTTTAATTTTCTTTTAATCCTTCTAAAATTCAATTAGCCCTATTTAACTCCTTTGTAAGGCCTTTGCAATTAGTATTAGAGCTTGAATTCTAGGTACTTTATTGTTAAAATCAAGATCATAGGGAGTGATTTTCTTAACTTTTAATCTCTTAGACCTTTTTTAATGGAAATGACTACCCATATTTGAAATACATGATGGAGCTCTATTTAGATAGTGATCTTATTAGACTTTAGGATGTTGTGCTTTAAGGATGGAGTCCTCTGGCTGAAATGATAAAGAATGCCCAAGTTATTATGGATAGAGCTAAATGGAGCCAAAATGAAAAAAAAAATTATAAGAATAAGAAAGCTATAACAATCCTCTTGGCCTTCATGTCTAGAGACGAAGGTGGGAAGGTGCAACATTGCATATCGACTAAGAAGATTTGGAAACTTCTTGAGAATCACTATGAAGGAAATGTGTAAATGAGAAGTAAAAAGGTGCAACTTCATATTTATGAATATGAGCTCTTTAAGATGAAGCCATAAGAGTTATCACTGAAATGACCAATAGACTTAATGCACTTCTCACCATTTTAAGGAAGTTGGGAAAGCACTACTCCAAATAAGAAGTAAACATTAATATTTTGAGAGTGCTACCCAAGAAAGATTTGGAAATTAAGGATAACTTCCATTGAAGAAACTCATGATTTATTAAAGCTCTTCACCGATATTCTTACTGTAAAGCTACTGACTTATGAGCTTGCCTTGAAGCAAAGAGGAGAGGAGAAAAAGGAGAAAGAAGAAAAGAAAAAGGGGATAGCTCTAAAGGCCATTCAAGAAGATAGTGAAAAAGAGAGCCTTATTGACTCAAGTGAAGAAGATGATGAAATTACCAAAATCATAAGAAACTTCAAAAAGCTCTTGAGAAGGAAGAATTTCTCAAGACAAGGAGACATCAAGAATAATGATGGTAAAAAGATCAAAGAAGTCACTTGCTATGAGTGCAAAAAGTGGGGTTATATAAGAAGTGAGTGTCTAAGGCTTAAGCATAAAAGTAAGGGAACTAAAGAGAAGAGGAAGGCCTTTAAAGACACTTAGGGTGACTCATCTGATTCGAAAAAGGAAGAGGATAACCAAGAGGTGACCAACCTATGCTTCACGGCTCTTAAAGACAAAGAAGTATCATATACTTCTAATTATTTATGATGATGATGATGATGGTAATGATATTGATTATGATGATGATGAGGATGAGAGATATATTATGAGAAAATTTACTGTAAAATGCAAAAATTTACTTTCAAAGAAGAAGTTTTACAAGTTAAAGCTTTTAAAAATATCAAAAGACTTTGAGAATTTAAAAGAAAAGTTTTCTAAAGTGATTTCTTCAAATGAGCAATCATTTAATGACTTGAAAGCTTTTAACTCTTTGAAGCATAAATTTGATAAAACTAAATAAGAGAATAAGAAGGTTTTTAAAGAAGTTTTAGAGCTAAAGAACTATATTTACAAGTTTCATAAAGGAAAAGAAACTCTTGATGCTCTTTTAACTTTTCAAAAATTTTATGGTGATACTTATAGAATCATATATGAACATGGAGCTTCATCATCATCATCCTTTTAAAATAAATTTCACATGCTAATATAAAGACTCAAGCCATTAAGGTTAAAAAGTCTCACACACCTAGAGGCAAGTTTGCCAAAAATTATACCCTTATGGCTCAAAGGTCTAAGGCATAATCTAAAAGACCTTAACCCAAGCATACTTACATATACTCAAAAAGGACACAACTAAGCATGCTACACCATACCATCATATGTATTATTATGATTGTATATCCTATACTCACTTTAAGACTCACATGCAATATAGAAGATATGTGCAACACTACCAGACTAAGAACACTTATGCACCTAGGCCCAATAGGTTTTGAAATGTGAAATGCTTTTATTATATAACTCTTGAGTGTACTAGCAATATATGCTATTAAAAGAGATTGCATTTGCAACTCTTGCCTTTGGACTACTTTAAGACTGACTGACCTAAACCACTTAAGGTTTGGATTCAAAAGAATGTTTAATTTATTGTTATGTAGGTGTGCTTGAAATCCACTAAAAGCAAAAATCATTGGTATTTAAATAGGGGATGTTCAAGGCACATAATGGGAGACAAAGACCAATTCACTTCCCTTGAGGCTAAAGATGGAGGTAGTGTCACTTTCGGAGACAAGACCAAGGAAAAGATAGTTAGAATTGGTGAAATAGGTAATTCTTAAACTTTCTCTATTCATCATGTCTTGTTGGTTGAATGGATTGAAATTTAATTTTCTTAGTATTAGCTAACTTTATGACATGAGAAATAAAGTAACCTTTTATCCTAGGAATTACTTTATTAGTAGACTTAATAATGACAAAGTAGTTTTTAGTCATCAAAGAGTAGATAATATCTATGTTATTAACTTGAACAAAGTGGATAACAAAGAACTTAAATGCTTGAAGTCTAGTTCCCATGACACATGGACTTAGCATAGAAGGTTAGGATATGCTAATTTTGAATTAATTTACGAGCTTACTAAAAGTAAACTTATGGATGGTCTACCCAAAATCAAGTTCATCAAAGACAAGATATATGATGCTTGTTAAAAGGAGAAGTAAGCTAAGTCATATTTCAAGATTAAAAATAGAGTGTCCACCTCTAGACTACTTAAACTAATATATATGGACTTATTTGGACTAACAAGAGTAGCTAGTTTAAGTGGAATACATTATGCATTTGTCCTTGTTGATGATTACTCTAGATTTACTTGGGTATGCTTTCTAGCTTATAAGAATGATGCTTTTTATGCTTTTAAAAGTTTTAAAAAAAGGGTTCAAAAGGAAAAAGATTTTCGCATTAATTGTATTATAAGTGCCATGGAATCGAATTTGAAAATGAATTTTTTAATTTCTTTTATGATGAAAATGGTATTTCCCATAACTACTCTTCTTCTAGAATACCTCAATAGTTGATAGGAGGAATAGAACTTTAGTAGAAATGTCTAGAACTATGCTTCATGAGTATAACTTACCATTATACTTTTGGGCAAAAACTGTTAACATCGCTTGTTATATTTCAAATCGTGTCTTCAAAAGACCAATTTTAAATAAAACTTTTTATGAGCTATAGAACAACAGAAAACCCAAGACTTCATCGATTAGAGTATTTGGATGCAAATGCTTTACATTAAATGCCAAGGACAAACTTGGAAATTTTGATTATAAAGCCAATGCAGGCATTTTTTGGCTATTCCACCTCTAGTAAAGCATAAAGAGTTTTTAATAAAAGAACTCTAGTGGATGAAGAGTCCATGCATATTGTATTTGATGAATCTAACCCACTTAATTTGAGAAGGTTCTTATTATTTTTTATAACTTTGTAGGTGATTTCATAGACATGAACCTACAAGACAATGATGCCCTAAAACCTTTAGAGTTAGAGGGCATAACTAAAGAGGAGATTTAAGAACCACCTACACTAAAGGAAAAGCTTCCAAAGGATTGGAACTACAAGAAGGATGAACCAAAGGAGCTAATTTTAGGTGGAACTTTAAAAGGGGTAACCATTAGATCCTTTATTAGACCTTTAGTTAATCTAGCCTTCATTTCTCAAATTAAGTCAAAGTCTACTAGTGAGGCTTTAAAAGATGAATATTGGGTACTTTCTATGCAACAGGAACTCAATTAATTTGAGAAAAATAAGGTTTGGAATTCACATTATTGGCACCAAGTGAGTCTATAGAAATAATTTAATTAACAAGATGTCATTACTAGGAATAAGATTAGTGGCTAAAGGTTATAATCAAGAATAAGACATTGATTATGATGAAACCTTTGCCCTCATTGTAAGAGTAAAGGTTATTAGGATGTTACTTGCATTTACATTTTACATGGATTTTAAATTGCTTCAAATGGATGTTAATAGTGCCTTTTTAAATGGCTACATTCAATAGGAAGTTTATGTAGAATAACCTCCGGATTTTGAAGGTCATGAATTTCCTAACTATGTGTTTAAATTGACTAAGGCACATTATTAATTGAAATAAGCTGCTGAAGCTTGGTATAAAGGGTTGAGCAACTTCCTATTGGAGAAGGAATTCTTTAAAGGAAAAGTTGACACAACACTCTTTATAAAAAAATTCAATAGTAACTTGCTAATTGTGCAAATTTATTTTGATGATATTATACTCGATGCTACTAACCATTACTTGTGTGAGGAATTTTCTAAGTTGATGAAAGGAGAATTTAAGATGAGCAGGATATGTGAACTCAAGTTCTTCCGTAAGCTTCAAATCAAGCAATGTGAGAATGGGGTCTTTATCAACCAAGCTAAGTACACATGAGGCATTTTTAAGAAGTTTGGAATGGAGGGAGCTAAGGCTAGCAAAACTCCCATGAGCACCACTACCAAATTCTCCAAGGATGAGCATGAAAAGCCAGTGGATGAGAAAAAGTTTAGAGGTATGATCAAATCCCTTCTCTATCTTATGGCTAATAGACCTAATATTATGTTTGCTACTTATTTATAAATATTATTCTCAATCTTATCCTAAAGATTCTCATTTGCATGCCATTAAAAGAATCTTTAAGTATCTCATTGGCATATTGCATTTAAAATTATGGTACCTTAGGAGTTCAACCTTTAACTTGATTAGCTATTCGGATGTGAACTTTATCGATAGTTTATTAGATAAAAAAAGCATTTTCAAAATTTGCTAATTTTTAGGAAAATGTTTAGTTTCTTAGTTTAGCAAGAAGCAAGTTTTGGTTCTTTGTTCATCACTGAAGCTGAATATATGGCGGCTAGTTATTGTTGCTCATAAGTATTGTGGCAGAAATAACTCATGGACTACGGCATTAACATTTATCATATTCCAATCAAATGTGACAATACAAGTGCTATTAACTTTAGTAAGAATCCCATTCAACATTCTAGGACTAAACACATTGACATTAGACATCATTTTTTATGTAATTATGCTCAATGTGGTGATATTGTTCTTGAATTTGTTAATACTAGCAACCAACTAGCCGATATTTTCACTAAACCATTTAATGAAGAATATTTGAACTTCATTAAGCAAGAGCTCAATATGCTAGATGTTTCTGGTTTAAAATGATTTATTTTGATGCTTATGTGTTTATGTGATTCTATACATTGAACTTGATTGATATTTGATTAGAATTAAGCATCTGAAGTTGTATTTAACTTGTAATTTTATGCTAATTAATAATTAATAATTGAAATTAATTCATTTGATTAATTATTTAAATAGCAAATATTAATTTGTCGATCAAAATCCTATATTATTTACATGATTAAAAATGATTTAATAAATTGCTTTAATTTAAGCTAAAAATGATATGATTTTAAAATTTTTAATTCTATCAAGGACTAAATTGAAACATATTTTTGGATGCAATTGAACAGTTTTTAAAAGTTTAGGGACCAATTTGAACTTTGCCTCATAATTCTTAGCCCCAATCCAATGAGCTCGTGACATATGGCTGCTTTCAGGAAGTGTTCCTTACGATTAACAGTCACGATCGTGAGCAATGTCACGATCGATGGTCACGATAATGAAAGTCAAGGTTGCCACCTTGGATTTTCAATGTTTTCATCCACTTTTTAAATATTTCAGACATTACTAAGTCCTAATGTACATATAATCTTCACCATTGATCAAAACTTGATCTAAAGGTGAATATGAAGGGAGATTCATAGCAACTAAATAAATTAAGCGGAATTTTAAAAATTTTAACCACATGTAACTTTTGCGTGAATACTAGAATCTCATCTAACGCGAGATCACATCACAAGAACATTTATATGACTAAAAACATGCATCATGGACAACATTTTAAAAACAACAAATAACATAAAGCATCATAAGCCAAAAGTCCTACAATCTAAGAGTTTATTAACACTTACAAACTCCTAAGTGTACAGAACACTCAACAAGCTTTTGGTTGTTATAATCTACAAGCTCTAAGCTCCCCAAATGTGAAGCCTCTAGCTTAAAACACATAAGTTGCTCCAATGAAATTTCAAGGATGATGGATAACTACCCATAAGCCTCTCTTTTTGAAGATGACCTAAGAAACTTGATAGATTTCCTCCAAACTTGAATATGTAGGACTTTGTAGCAACCTCTAATGGATATCAATGATGGATATGAGTTTGTAAAACTCTTGTACAATAATGGCCTTTTGCTTAAGAGCTCATAACACTTGTGATTTTGTTACTCTCTACACTTAGATGAAGAAGAAAAAAGAAGATAATATCTCAACTCATGAGAATTCTCTCTATTTTTCTCTCAATAGTGTAAGAATAAAAAAAGCACTCTAATGTGAATTAGTTTTTGTCTCTACAAAATCCACTAACTTAAAGACATGTATATAACAATAGCTTAAGTGTCTCACACTCAAGTTTCGTGCATGTATGAGTTTGTGTGTCTTACACTCAAGCAATATGTATGTGCGCCTTTGAGTGTCTGGCACTCTAACTATATGCATGCATAGATTTTTGCTTAAGTGGCCTTACTTTTTTAAATAAGTGGGATTATTTTGTTATAAGAATAATTGTAGCCTTTGACTTCAATAACTCTTAATGAGTTGGGCCAAAGTCTTGGACTTGTTTAGGGTGGAGCTACGTGTGAATTTCCTCATAGCTCGGGTTAATCAAGTTCTATATGTGTCACAGCAGGAACTCAAAATACATATTTCTATACGACATAATATGATCACAATAGAGCATACATAGTTTCAATAAAAAATGAGTCATTTTTTACTTTCGAAATAGATTATTACCATCCAAACAAAAAACCTTGACCTTACTCCTTTATTCAAAAAAGGAACAAATGACATGCATCCCTTGAAATCATCATCATGATAGGATAGGCTCATCAGGTCCACATGAGCAATACAGTGGCATCTGTCACGCGTAATTTTCACGCTCCTTATATGTGTGAACACGTAAAGTTCACAAGTGCCACAGTGGATAACTAGCATCGTGCGCATTTCACATATTCCCAACAACCCTAAAGTAGGACAATAATAATAATAAAAAATTCCAAACAATTCAAAAAATTAAATGGCATATGGTAATGGAAGGATGAAGAAGTTGCTCAAGCAAAAGATGAGGAAACTTAAGTAATACTTTAAGGATATTGATCAATTTTATATAGAAGGCATGAATGAACAAGGTTACCAAGAGGGATAAGAAGTACCTATGGCTCAAGCAACCACAATGCCTCAAAGAAAAAGAACTAGAGGATAGGGATTTCTAGTGGCACTCAAGCCTATAGTGATGAGCCCTAATGGGTTAGAGATATGTTCACTAGGATGTCCTTAATAGTGTTAGTGATGTGCCCTAGGCCTATAGTATTATGGCCATATTGTGACTTTGTCTATTTTTCATTATTATCATAAAGAGGCATTTTATCATATTGACTCTATTGAATTCCATGAATGTTTAACTCTATTTAAGATCATCAAGTGTGTGACTTGATAATAGAACTCTTAAATAGTAAATGAGTTATATTCTAAATCATCCCCAGTCAGTTATTATTATGGGAGAATAATGAATGAAGACTAGTATGAGGTTGACTGATGATCATGTTTTACTGATCATGTATACGAGATACAAAGTCAAGTCATAGGTACATAGGATGTACTGGATTGAACCAGTATGAGAATACTACATGGATAATTGTCATAAACTATTCTCATTACAATGATGTTATAGCAGTCCTCAGACCTGAGATCATCATAGAGTCCTACATGATGAGTTTTATATTTTGACGCATTCTAATGTTATCTTTAACAGGATGATATAATAGATTGTGATTGGATATAAAATGAATCATGTGAGGAGTATGAGTGTTCAAGAATGAATTTGTCCCTCACTAATCATGAGGAGGATATCTATGGGCCCCTCGATAAATTAGACTGAATGTAAATGCATGGCCATGCTTGAAATCAGTTGATAAGGAGTTATCAATTTTAGTCTAATTGAGATCGAGAAATAATTAAATTATTAAGGACGACATAAACCATACCTTGTGTTTAATCTAAAATATCATGTACAAAAGGACTATAATATTGTTGTTAAATAGGCTGTGTCGGATTACTCACCTTCACATGACTTGGGTAGTCATAATGTCTTGCTAGAGGCCACTTATGACTTATGGGCTACCAATAGGATTGGAGGCCCATTGCCAACGTTATGTGAACCTACAGGGTCACACACTTAGATTAGACCCAAAATGGATATTAAGCTTATTAATTAGCCCAATTAGATAATTATCTCTCTTATGTGTAAATGGTTAAAATTTATTTATGGTAAAAGTTATCATAATTTAAATTTTAAAGGAAAAAATATATTTATAAATATATATCTAAAATAGTTTTAGAATATACATATAAATATAAATAAAGGATAATAAACCAAAATAGTTTTGGTATTTGAGTAGGACTCTCCAAACCCTAATTGATATGGATATATATATAGTTATATATATATATCACATATAGAATTAGAGTTCTCTGCACATCATTATTCCTGAAAACTACGTTCTTGAGAAAGAAACACAGAGAGAAAATTGAGAGAAAAGGTGCTAGCACACCGACTTCATTTTGAGTGATCTATTCATGTGGATACCAGTAGAGGATGGTGCTTTATAGTAGCGTCTGTAATCTGGAAGAAGAAAACAAAAAGCTCGAGGTAGAGTGTCACCGGAGTGAACCTCCTCTCTTCCTTCCTACAATCTTGCCTTTGAACTCGTATTGGTAAGATTCTACACTCGATTAAATTGATTTAATCTGAACTATTTGGATCTTGGTGGGGGTTCTTAGGGTCAAAAGTTTTATTTTCCGCTGCGTGTATGTGACCCGGATCCCAACAATAAATATATATATATATATATATTAAATTCTCAGCCCTAAAATCATTAAGCCCAAATTTTGACACGTGTCCCTCCTCTTTATTTAGCGTTCAGCTCTATAAGCTTATGTGTTGAATTCTAAAAATTCACAATATTTTCCTAAAAAATATATAAAAATTATTTAATTAATTACTTACTTAAAATAAACTCCTTCTTATTTAGTTAATTACTTACTTAAAATAAACTCATTTTAACCTAAAACTCTATTTAGTACTTAAAATAAACTCCTTTTAACATAAAACTCAAGCCTAAATTTTGACATGTGTCCCACCTCTTTATTTAGCATTTAGCTCTA
>CATIWO010254129.1:0-19703 GCA_949673435.1 Macaranga tanarius | reverse complement strand
CTTCATAATATTAAGATTATTTAGAGTACGTATTTCCTTAATTTTACACTAACCATTTTAGCTATAACTAATACCCAATAATTAGTAACTTTGTAGTAATCCTATAGTTGGTGATCTTAGTAATTAATAATTTTAATAGTTCATTGATATTTAATATTTAGTAATCTTATAGTAATTCATACTAATATACATCAACATTATGTAATATCATTGATATTAATACTAATTTATGTTATAAATATGTAATTTTTACTACAATTGCAAATTTTTAATTATATTTACTAAACATTCATAATAATATACATCAAAATTATCTAATTTTTATACCAAATGAGCTTGTTCGCGAACATCCTAAACGAGCATGTTCACGAACATTCTAAACGAGCTTGTTCGCGAGTCTGTTCACGAACATCCTAACGAGCTTGTTTGCGAGCCTGTTCACGAACATCATAAACGATCTCGTTCACGAGCTTGTTCGCGAACATCCTTAACGAGCCCGTTCGCGAGCTTGTTCGTGAACATCCTTAACAAGCTTGTTCACGAGCTGGCTCACGAACATATTAACGAGCCTGTTCACGAACTTTTACGAGCCGAGTTTTGAGGTGTTTGAGCTCTGTTCATTTATCTTTCGAGCCTCAAAATTATATTCGGGCTCTGTTCATTTAACTTAACAAACGAGCTCGAACTAGCTTTTAATGAGCCGAACTCCGAGCTGCTCGCGAGCGGCTCTATTCGTTTACACCCCTACTAATAGGGTGAGCCTTTGAAGCTCCCAAAGGCAAAGCAATGCTTGAAGAAAATTGTGAGTGGTTAACTATATAGTATTAGTTTTGAATTTATGTTATATATATATATATATATATATATATATATAAACATATTGTGATATTTATATCATATACGCATATTTTCTTGCAAATGAATTTGATAAATATTAAGTGGTGTTTGATAAAACTAAAAATTAAGTGCTGAATGCTGAATATAATAAATATTGAATTTTTTAAGTACTGAATTAAATAATCTGTTTGATAACTATAAGTGCTGAAAATTGTAAAAGTGAACAATTTTACCTATTTAATTTTATGATATTGATAAGTAAATAATAATTTTTAAATAATAAGGACAAAATAGTCGATCTAATAAAAAAATTTGAAATCTAATAACTTAATATGTTCAATAGATATTTTAAGTCAAAAGTTTTAACTTATTATTTTAATACATTTTAACTTAATTAAATAATTTAAGTTGGACCCATTTTGGGTTATCAAACCAAATTAAAATAATTAAGTGCTGAATATATTAATTTTCAGCATTAAGTGGTGTTATTAAACACCCCTTAGTTTATTATTATTTAGCTTATACTATTGAATTGGGAAAAAATGGTAATATTGTTTATAATTGAGATGATTAAAGCAATTTAAGGCGATAACATGTTTATTATTGTTATTATTTTGAACTCGATGAACATATTCAGCAAGAAGATGTCGTACTTAATGTTTCAACAAATATTTCAATACATATATAATTATATTATTTTTATTATTTTTATTGGATTATAGCAATAAATGGCAGTAAGTATATCATGCATTTAGCTTGATTTCTATTAACAATTTAGCTTATAAAAGAATCGATATACTCATGGTACATATCCTTTAGATTACACCATGATGACTAGTGTTTATATCTTAGCATTATTTATAAGTAATATTATTTAGCAACTATTTTGGTGACAGCACTTGGTGTACACATAGCCTTGGGGGTGTACACCGGGTGGTTAGCCCTTGGGGGGTAGCTCTGCGCCTACATATGACCAATAATTTTATACACTTGGGCTACTCAGCGTCATCATGCACCTAATGTGCTAGCATTTAGCATAACATATAGGCTATACATTAAATGAGTGTATGTAATGATCTTTCATAACCGCTCTTCCAGTTTTTGTAGCTATTGTGTTAGTTATAGCTTAATGTTGTTTTAGAAATGATAATTTATATTGAACTTAATCTTGATAATGCTTTATATACGTATATTCAACAACTTTGTAACTATCATAAAAGGTATTTTTTTATGTGAATTTATTAGTAGAAAATAGCATTTTGTTCATGCTTTGTTATATTTTTAACCACTCATTGAGTATTATATACTAATTCCTTAAAATTTTAATATTTTAGATCTTTTGAGCAATCAACAATAGTTGTGAGTTTTGTCTCTTTGCTTGTCTACTTGTTAGTGTCTAGAGGAGGTCGTACCGACAACTTGATTATTTTGCCTTTTTGATTTGAACATATGATAACTTTAAGTATAACAAATATGTCTATAATGTTATGTTTGTTAGTTTTATTAGAGAACTCAGTGTGTAACTATTAACTAGGAATTAAAGTGTGTTTCTAAATTTAAAGTTTGTAACTTTTAGTAATTGTAAAAATTTATATTTAGTCCATTCATAATGTAAGTGCAAAACAACATTTTAGCAAGTTGCACTTATTCAATAGCTAGCAGAGTAGGTGTGACAAAACCAAAGCAAATGGTTCTAATATTAAAAGGCCAACTTAGATGCATAAAAATTTGGATGCAAAATGCAGAATATAGATTAAAGCTGGCAAAGAATATTGGCAAATCAAGAAAAGTGAAGTTGTAACTACCAAAATCCAATCCAAGCTATAATTAAATCGCATAAGCATAATTTTACAAGATATATTGCAAAATAATTTTGGCTATTATTGCCAAAAGTGCCTGAATGTAGAATTTTTGAAAATGAGCCTGAGGTTTGATGATGATTTCAATTAACAAATGCATTTTGGCAATCTTTTTGCCAAATGAATGATCAAATGTTATTCAAATGTCTGAAAATAATGCACTCTAGCCGAGTTTAGTGTTTACACTAAAATAGTTTAAAATAATTTATTGGCTAGGAAATGTTGTTTAAAAACTTTGCAAAAGATTGTTGTTACCATGATTGCAGTGAAAATGAAACAAATTCATCAAATTCCTCAGGAAATTTATTGAGGGAGGATGGCAAAATAATTTTATTTGAAATGATTTCAAAAAGCTTGAAAATCAAATTGGTTAAAGAATATTATACAAAGGCATTTAAAATAAATATTTTTTCTTGAAGATGAATATTTAATCAAAATTCACAAAGAAAAGCTTAAGTTCAAACCAAAATAAAGTCATAATTTTGGTTTATTATTCTTGTCAAGCCAAAATCTTTAAAATCCATGACATTATTGCAAATTAAATGAGAATATGTTGTTTTGCAATTCATTGCTAAAATTAACTTAAAAAATTACATTTGCTTGAGGAATTGAATTTGCAATTTTAAATTGGTTTTTGCAATTAATAAAGTTTATGACTTTTTGCAATTAGGCAAGAATCATATTGAAAATGAGAGTCTAATGCAAATTTGATATATTCTTTGTTGATTTTTATCAATTGTTACTGAAATAGTTAATGAAATATTAACTATCAATTATTGCTTAAGAAATCTAAATCAATATCACTGCTACCTTAAGCTTTAATGCATCAATTCATCATAAGATAGTTCAAACTCAAGCCAAAATAAAATTTGAACACAAACCTATATCAATTCATAGTAACCTAATTTCAAGGGTTATAGCACAATCAAAACAATAACATCATATGGGTTTGAAAAAGTGTACCTCTTTTTTACAACGTTGACAGTGTAAACAATGGTAGGATGAAGTTTGGCTTGAGGATTAAGAAAGAGACAGCCATTATAAACAACAAAGGAAGTAGCTAAGTCATGAACTAGAGAAGCAGCTTGGATACTGCTAGAGGAAGAAGTGGTAACATTCCCAGCTACAACAACAGCAACAACAAAACAACTTTGGCAGAAGATGACATCGCAAAGAGAAGCAACAAGGGAGAAGGTGAACTTATCCATATAATTAGTTAATGGGCTTGGCCCAAACTAATTATATATAGAGGGTGTTGTTTATAACCAAATCTAAAATTTTGGCTACCCCATAAATTAAATCTAAAGCTCAACCATAAAAGAGTCTTAAAGAAGAAGACACGAAAATTTTTTAAAAATTACTGACGTACTGGAACAAGCTGATGAAGAAAGATGCTATAAATTTATGTTAGTGTTTTGGAATTCTGTGAGGAATTGAGGAGCTGAGGAAAATTATTGTAATATTTTTACCCTAAAGAGTATTATAATTAAGTATGATTATGACTATAGAGACATTTAGATATAAGATTAAGAGGTATTGGGAAGAATTAGTGTGAAGTGAAAGAAAATTTAAGTGAAGTTAAATATTATTATTATTGGAAATAAATTAATTAGAGTATTTGGAATGAGTATGAGTATATATATATAAGAAGAAAATTTTAGGTATGGATTTATTTGAAAGAATTGGAAAGAAATGGCATAAGAAGAGCAAGGAATGAAAATTTAAGGATTAAAAGTGAAATTTTGCATGTATTTATCTACTTGAGAAGACTTGTCATGGAGGAAATAAGCATGAAATATGGTGATAATGTGTTGTCAAAGCAAGGAAACAAGAAATAAACAAAATTATAGTGAAAGAGGAATAACAATAATTAAAAAAAAAGTGTTGATAATATGTTATCAAGAAAGACTTATGAGAAATTGGAGGTGAAATAAAATAAAATAAAATAATATATATATATATATATATATGTGTGTGTGTGTGTGTGTGTGTGTGTGTAGAAGAGTGTAGATTTAATTGGTAAGGACTAAGAAATAAGAGAATTGAGAGGAGAGGAGGAGAGGAGAGGCTAGAAACTGATAGCTTAAGTGAGAACTACTCTTGCATTTGTAGGTTATTTGCTAGTAAATGGATCGAGCTATCAAAGGAGTATAAGAAAGTTAATCAAATTTGATGTTATAGATCACCATATAAAGAGAAAAATTAGAGATTTCTAAATAGGTAATTTTGGTATTGTGATTGAATTGAATTAAGATTTATATGTTGTAATTTTTGAGTATGCATTACTGAATTTATAGTCTTGGTATTGTGATCATAACTTGAGATAGAAAGCTCCAAATAAGGTATGGTTTGACGTTTTAGAAACCTTTAAGAGTCTTCTAAAACTTTATCTCCAAGAGAATGAGCTAATTATGTGTCTAGTCTCATTAAACAGGAGAAAATATTTTATTGCTCAAACTATCTAGATTTTTGAGTTAGTTATAATTAGCAACCTATAACTTCCTTTGTAGTTATCCAATTAAAGTGGAAGTTTGATAGAAACTACTACTACTACTACACACACACATATAAAACTTTATAATATTTAAGATTCAAATTCTTTACCTATAATTCTCAGGAATTTTTCAAAGTTAGTCCTGTGAATCTGTAATGATATAATAGTTTTATTTAGTTTGATTGAGTTTTGGTTGAGCAAATGGTGAGGTTAGGCTATGAAATTTTGATAGCATATTAATGGATTGATTATGATAATAGCAAAATATGTATATGGTGAAAATGAGGTTAATTTTAGGTCTTAGTTAGGCATAGAATTCAAGTGGACATCATGTTTACAACCGTAGAGATGCATGTATATTAAGTAGAAATTTTATTGAATTGAAAAGTAAGATAGGTACTATTGTATATGATTGTTAGGGACAATATAGAGCTCTATAAGGAGGCCAAAAATTATGGTTGATAGAAGTAAGAAAAATTTTAGAGAAATTGGTGAGTGGACTTGCTACCTCTATTTTTCTTCTTGATTGTATTTTATTTTGAATGAGCTTGCATTTGAATTTGCTTTGCTTGGCCATATTCTATTGTGAATTTCCCTCCTTGGAATTTCATTGAACTTCTTATTGTATGAACCTAATTTTTGATAGAATCTTTGATGACCTTTGGGAATTGTTGAATTAAAATCCTTGATGAATTAAATAAGCAAAGTGGTAAAAAATGGGGCTGCTATATATTGACTTCAGCCAAAGAGTATAACCATTGTATAACTATGGAAAGATTCTTAAAATTGATCCTTAAAATTTTAGTTAACTTCTCAGAAGTGACCTTAAGTTTAATTTCTATTCAATTAAGTCCTAAGTAATAATTACCTAAAAATATATTAAAGTTATTATTATTATTATTTTAAAGTTTAATAACAACTGAAGGCATTTAGTAAATCAATGATAAATATTTATATATTTTATAAAGTAATATTTATTTTTCAAGGTGTTTATTATTTTACTTATTTACACATATTCTAATGCAAAAACGTATATGTACAAAGTGTATGGTACATCTAAACAAGAAAGTAAAATACATATAGTATATCTAACATATATCTTTACTCCAAAGGTATACCTAAGACATTTCTCAAGTATCCGACGTGTATACCTTTACTCTAAAGGTATATGTATGAAAAGGTGTTTAGAATATTCTTAAAAGGAATTGTTTAAAAAACATTTTATGGAGATATATTTAGTATACAAAATATTGGTTTTAAATATATTTTTGGTATATGATATGTATATTTTGGGCATACAAAAGTTTTATTTCTAGTACATTTTATCCAAAACATAGATATATTTTTAGTGTATGACAAACACACAATTTCAGTATACAAAAGGTATACTTTGTGTTGATTGATAGGTGTTTGGTAAATGTTTTTTAAGTAGTAAAAGCAATGAGTAAACACTATGTGCGGGTGATAGTAAAACCATATCTAGGACATGGTAGGGCTGGTAGATGGGTATTGCCAATGCCTGGGGCTAGGTATATATCTTACCTTATAAATGTAAAACTATATTTGGGGTAGATGTATAGTCATTGCACGGGGATAGATATATATTTTATCTAAGGTTTGGCATTCGAGAGAAATTGATTGAAATAAGATTTATATTATTATTGACTTAAGTGCTTATCACACTTAAGTCATCGTATGCATACTAACTTTATTCTATTGCTTTCGGTATAGTGCTAGTCCACACTATATCTAATGTCATTATTATATTGTGTAGTTTACTATGATAATACTCTTATGATGATTATTTTGTAAAGTTATGAGATTATATTGTAGTGAGTTATTTTATTACAAATAATATTTTTGTGATCACATAACATTTTGAGATTATAACATTATGGACTATTTTATATAAATGACTTGCTTCAAATGATTTTTGAGTAATATGATATTACTTGTTTTTAGAAATTTATGAATTGCTAAAACTTTGGAATATTTTAACCCATAAAGAAATATGATACAAGAATTACTTGAAATGAACTAACAACCAATGACAATACCAACCTATATATATATATATATATCCATTCTTAATTCTTATACCATTTGTTACTTCCTTTTACGTAGTTCACTCATTGAGTATTTTTTAAAAAAGTAATCACCACTCTCCTAACATAATTTTTACAGCAATGATTTGGGCATGGATGTGAAGTTAAAACTTCAAAAAGGGATGTTGGAAAATTACTGGAAATGAATGTTATGAACGAGTATACGACCTTTGGAGGTGCACAAATAATTTTGATTTAGTACCAAGTGTATTATGTAAGAGGGAGAGAGCTATGTATTTTTGGTATTTTGGTATTATGGACAATATTATATTACGTAAGAGCTATCCAAGTACATAAAATAGCATACGATGTTAATTTTTAAATTCTAAGTGTTGATCACATGATTAGAGGATCAATTATTTTATATACATCTAATTTCATGTAAATTTATATATATTAATATAAAAAGGGTTATAAGGGTGTCGTTTATTAAAGTTGTCAGAGTTGACATCACCACTACGGCTATTCTGTCAATGTTGTGTGGTAGTGACAAACTGACAGAAGAGTTGACTACTGATAGGGTGTCATAAGTACTAGGCAAGTAAAAGAATTAAAAATGAAGACTAATTAATAGTTGCTCTTAATTGATAAAACTAATGGAGAATTTATGTATAAAAGCAAGAAAGAGCAGCAGACAACCATTATCAACACACCCAAATATCAACACTTCAAGCTTTTGTTTTCTTTAGCAATTTTTCATTTATATTCTTATTTTACCTTTAAATTTTCAGTTCATGTTCTTCAATTAAAGTAATATATGAATATCCTTTAAAAGTTACAGTTCATTGCTTTGTTATTTTCCTTTAGTTAACCCAAAGTCTATTAAATTTGAAAACTCTTGTTATATATACACAGTCTAAGATCAATATCGTTCTCTATAAGTATACTAGACGTGATAATGATGTTGCTTTATAATAGGTAGTGGCATCTAAAATAGAAAAATTGCAGAGGATAAAAAAGCACATATAAAATCTATATAGAATATAATACAACCTATATATATATATATATATCTTTTTTTGAGTGATTTTACATTAAATAATAAAATTTAACTAAACTAAATTTAATAATTTTCTTATTAAATTTCAAGCTCAAACCAATTTGAGATTTATGAACTTTTAGATTTTCGTTTAATTACTTCTTACTAATTAGTATTTTTCTAATTTTTACATCTTTATATTAAGGGAAAACCATTAGTTTCATTTTACATATTTATCAATTTTATCCAATTTTATTTAAAAGATCCAATTATATTATCAAAAATTACTTTTAGATCCCTATAAAATAAATGTAACACTTATTAAAATGTTTATCCTCCTTTATCTAAAAAATAAAATATAAAAATAATTATAAATTCTAATTTTACCACTCTCGACGCAAATTTAAAAATTATTTGGTAAATATTTTTATAAATTTTTAACTTTTTCATTAAAAAATCTTATATTAAAATTATTTTGAACTTTACTTCTCATCTTCAACCATATTATTTAGAAATTTTTCTAATACGGGTCATATAAAAAAGTATAAAATGAAAAACATATAATTTTGATATATTAAAAATATTACTCAAGAATATAAAAATATTTTATTTTTCTAAAAATTTTGAAAAATGAAATATAAAATTTTATTATTATTTATAGTGATAATTAAAAACTCTTAATTTATATTTTATCTTTTATTTTTATTAATTTTAGTATATATAATAAATTGATTCACAAAGTTATAACCTTTTTTTTTTTATTATATTCATTGATACATAAAAAGTTAAAAGTTTTATGTAAAAATTTTAAAATTGATTGCCTTAAAGTTCAGGATAGAACTGATAGTTTTTCGTTATATTAATCTCTGTTAAATTTGAACCAATTCTCTTTATTAAATTACTTTCATGACATATTAATTTGTATTAATATGAAATTAATTTGAGATCTCAACTTTTTGAAATTCTTGCAATAGGTTTTAAATGAATTATTGTATTTAACTAAATCCTTATATTTTTATTAATGTTTACTTTTTTTACCTTTTAGTAGACATTTGTAAAGTGTATGTAAGCAAATAAGTTTCACTTCAACTTTGAGTGTATTTTATAAACGAACTCAACTGAAATGATACTACATTCATAAGTTAGCTTGAAAGATGTGTTGTTCTAATTTTTAGTAAATTGGGTTTAAAAGGGCGAGCGTGCTAGAGAAATTTTCTTCCTTAATAAGATTTTGACTTCTATTAGAGATATTGTGGATTCTAAAACCTTTTAACACAATTTATTTGATTTCCAACAAAGATTTTTATGAATTTAGGTAAATTGTATGAGGAATTCAAAGCTTTAACTAAGAAGTATAGTTCACTCAAGAAAAAACTTAAAACTTTGAAATCCGGAAAAGAAATTTGCATGTGTGATATCTCTAAGGCTGATTTTAATAAACTCAAAGAGAAAGAGATGCATGCACAGGATCATTATGCTGAAGCTTCAAGGAAGCTAGATCATACTGTTTCTGAATCTAATTCTTTGATAAGGAATTAGAAGCTACTCTCAATGTAAATCTTGTTCTCTTATAAGAGAATGAATAGTTATAAAAGAAAGTAGATAGCCTCACTAAAGATCTTAAGAAACTTACCATGGGAAAACATAACCTTGATGCTCTATTGAGAAATCAACTATTTTTAAATAGAAAATAAGGACTAGGCTATAAGAATGTTGATAAAGCTAAAAAGTATAAGAACTATTTTGTTAAAGCATCATCTTCATCATATTCTTATGCTACAAGATTTTATTACAATTATCATGGTCATATTATGAATTTTTGTGCATACAAGAGAAATGTTTCTAAAGCTAATTTTATCTGGGAACCAAAAGCAACTAGACATATTTCTAAAGCTAACTTGAAAGGACCCAATTTAGTTTGGGTACCTAAAGTTAAGTGATTCCTTATAGGTTTGCCTAAGGAGTAAGTAAGTGCATAATAAGTGGTACATGGATAGTGCTTGCTTTAGGCATATGACGGATGATAAGTCAAAGTTCACTTATTTGGAGCTAAAAGATAAAGGAAGAGTTAGCTTTGGGGACAATAGTAAAGCTAAAATAATTAGCTTCGGAACTATTGGATCAAGCCCATCAATCGAAGGTGTTTCTTTTGTGAAAGATCTGAAATACAACCTACTCAGTGTGAGTCAATTGTGTGATAAAAATATGTGAGTAATTTTTAAACCCATTCATTATGAAGTTCAAAGATTTCATGACAATCATACTTTATTTGTTGGTAATAGGAATCAAAATGTGTATTCGCTTGATCTTGATAACTTAAATAATTCAAATGTGTGCTTAGCTTCTCTTGATGATGATAGTTGGTCGTGGCATAGAAGATTAGGTCATGCATGCATGAAACAAGTTTCTAAGCTATCAAAAAATGAGCTTATTAGAGGTTTACCTAATCTAAAATTTGAAAAAGATGATCTTTGTGATGCTTGCAAATTAAGTAAACAAACTAGGTCATCTTTTAAATTTAAAGGCATAATTTCTACTTCTAGGCCTCTTGAACTCT
Source organism: Macaranga tanarius (assembly GCA_949673435.1). Taxonomy (NCBI): domain Eukaryota; kingdom Viridiplantae; phylum Streptophyta; class Magnoliopsida; order Malpighiales; family Euphorbiaceae; genus Macaranga; species Macaranga tanarius. The sequence goes on along the minus strand of CATIWO010254129.1, from coordinate 8,872 downwards.
TACATTTTGATTTGTTTTTGGTCTTGTTTCTCCATTTAGCTTAGGAGGCAAATCATATGCTTTTGTCATTGTTGACGATTATTCAAGATTTACTTGGACCCTCTTCTTAACTCATAAGGATGAGGCATTTAACAAGTTTGTTCATCTTTGAAAGAAACTTCAAAATGAGAAAGGAGTTAATATTGTTTCAATTCAAAGTGACCATGGTAAGGAATTTAACAACAAATCCTTTATAGACTTTTACAATGAACACGGAATCAAGCATAACTTCTCAGCTCCAAGAACACCTCAGCAAAATGGAGTGGTTGAAAAGAAGAATAAGACTCTTCAAGAAGTAGCTCGAACCATGATAAATGAAGCTAATCTGCCAAAGTACTTTTGGGCTGAAGCTACAAGCACAGCGTGCTACATCTTGAATAGAGCATTGGTGATATCTTCCTTAAAAAAGACCCCCTATGAACTTTAGAAAGGTAAAAAGCCTAATATGAGTTATTTTAAAGTGTTTGGGTTTAAATGCTTTATTCACAATAATAACAAAAATCATCTTGGTAAATTTTATGCTAAAACTGATGAAGAAATTTTTCTATGCTACTATGAGCATAGTAGAGCTTATAGAGTCTTCAACAAAAGAACTCTTCTTATTGAAGAATCCATTCATGTAGTTTTTAAGGAATCTAACCAAACTCTACCTACTAAAGATATCGATGATGATTTTATAGGTATTGAGTCACCCTCCAATAATGAGAAAGGAGATCACCAAGATCAAGTGCATGAGGATATTTAAAATCAGGTTGAGTCCACTGATCAAACAATCTAGCTATAAGACAGTCAGGAAATTCATCAAGCTACGCCCTAGATAAATCAGCTTGAAGAATCTCAGAGTGATTTTCCTAAGGAATGAAGTGCAACAAGATGCAAATTGGCTTATGGCAATGTAAGAGGAGCTAAATCAATTCAAAAGAAATTAAGTTTGAAGGCTTGTACTAAGACCTAAAAATCACTCTATCATAGGAACCAAATAGGTGTTTAAGAATAAGCTAGATGAGCATGGAAATGTGATTAGGAATAAAGCAAGACTAGTTGCTCAAGGTTATAACCAACAAGAGGGAATTGATTATGATGAGACATTCGCACCGGTTGGTAGGTAGGATTAAGGCAATTAGAATGCTTTATATTTTTACGTGTTATAAGAATTTTATACTTTATTAAATGGATATGAAGAGTGCTTTCTTGAATGGGTACTTGGATGAGGAAGTATTTATGGAACAACCCCTTGGATTTGAGGATTTTTATAAGCCTAATTTTGTGTTTAAGCTAACCAATGCTTTATATGGTCTGAAGTAAGCTCATAGAGCTTAATATGAGAGATTGAGTAAGTTCTTATTGGACAATGGTCTCAAGAGAGGAAGAGTGGACACAACTTTATTCATCAAAACTCAACTCCAAGATATCTTGATTGACAAAGTCTATGTTGATGACATAGTATTTGGTTCAACAAATGACGAGTTAAGCAAAGGCCTTGGAGAAATGATGAGAAGTGAATTTGAAATGAGTATGATGGGAGAACTAAACTTCTTCCTTGGGCTTCAAATAAAGTAATGCAAAGATGGGATTTTCATAAATCAATCTAAGTATAATTGGGAGCTTTTAAAAAAGTTCAAGATGGATCAAGCTAATACTGCCAGAACTCCATGAGTACCACTATCAAGCTCGAGAAGAATGACAAAGGTAAAGATATTGATAGCAAGATGTTTAGAGGTATGATTGGCTCACTCTTGTACTTAACCGTAAGTAGGCCTGACATTCATTTTAGTGTTTATCTTTATGCTCGTTTTCAAGCTAATCCTAAAGAGTCACACCTATTAGCTTTAAAATGAATTTTTAGGTATCTTATGGGGACTTAAGACTTAGGTCTTTGGTACCCTAAAGGTACTTTATTTAACATTTTTAGGTATAGTGATTCTGATTTTATAGGTAGTAGAGTTGATAGAAAAAGTACTTCAGCTACATGTCAGTTTCTTGGAGCTAGCTTTGTTTTTTAGTTTAGCAAGAAACAGACATCAGTAGCTCTATCTACGACTGAAGTTGAATATATCTCAGTTGGAAGCTATGTAGCTTAAATTCTTTAGATTAAATAAGAGCTTGAAGATTTTGGGTCGAGGTAAAAAGCATATCCCTATTATGTGTGACAACATAAGTGCTATCAAATTGACTAAAAATCCTGTGTTGCATTCTAGAACTAAACATGTTTAAATTAGACATCGTTTTATTAGGGATCATGTTCAAAAGGGAGACATTGAGCTAATTTTAATGCCTACTGAAGAACAGCTTGCTAACATTTTTACTAAACCATTGAGTGAGGACCAATTTTGCAAAATTAGTAAGAAAAGAGAGTTTGGATATTGCTAAGTCCAGGTCAGGGAGACCCAGACCCCCGGTGTGATCGCATGAGTCACTGTCACAACCATCAAATAACCATCTAAAAAGTCCTATTGCTCTATGTGAGTGTGGTAGTCTGCAACGATAGGCCCTAAAAATACCCTCAAAGATATAATAGCGTCAGCATCATGTAGGATAAAGTAGTGAATCTCTGTCTTTTCCTCGAGAACATTATAAGTCATAGCTATCCAGTGAATAGCCATTCTATGTACAATATATATAATTTATATTTTATGCTGAAAAGAAAATAAAAGTAGAGTTATGAGTATTTTCTCAAGAAAATTCCCAGTGAGTATACAGATTACAACCCTACCGCAAGAAATAATAGGAATAATCAATAACCGGGACATTTTAAAAATAATCAAAATTATTTCCCCCTTACTCATAAAATAATCCATATAGATTAAATAATTTTATAATCAAATCAAAAGGATCATTTAAATTAATTCTTTAAAGATTCAAATCTAGCTTTCCAAAAGTTAAACTTCTTTTTTGCCTTTCACACATTTTAATTACCTTTTCTTTCAAAATTTCATTCTCATATTATGCACAACACAGTACAACATTGTACAATTTAATAAAAATATTCAATAACAGCTCAGGTTGCTATCGATATGGTGGGTACCCACCACATCAAAGGTTCAATCCAGGTATGCATACCAATCTATATACCACTCGGATTAGCCCCAAAGGCTTTCATGAATCTCGAGCGATGTCCCAAATATAGTTATCATAATCATATATCTCATTTTTATCAATTCCTCAATGTACCCCATGTACAAATGTATCATTCACATGTGCGTTGTTGTGTCCCGGATACAATTTTACATCTAACAAAATCCAGCCGTACTCCGGGCACAGTCTTACTACAAGCTTTCCTTTCAATGTACATGTGCTCATAATTTCATTATATTTTCAAATTTGTTTATGTTTTTAATCAAATAAAAACTTTGTATTTACTTTTTAAATCATGTATATTACAATTCGGGTTAAACACCGATCAGAATCAACTTAAAATAGCATTTTGAACTACTGAGGCATCGACATAGTGCAGATGCGTCGGCATAGTATAGAGGTGACACCTCTATGTCCTCTGTGCCCACTGAGGCGCCACCTTATCACCTTTAAAACACTAAGGCGTTGCCTAAATTGCTCAATGAGGCATTGCCTTAATGCTCAATGAGGCATCGCTTGAGGGCCTTGGTGGACTGAGATGCCACCTCATTATAATTAGGTGCCGCCTCAGTACAATCAGGCGCTGCCTGATCTCACTGTTCTAACATAACAACTTTTAAATTTTTTCAATAGGAAGATTAAAACACCCAAAAACAATCCGATCACAATAAGATTTAAGAAAAATAGAAAAAGAAGGAAATCTACTTATAAAAGTTGTTAAATCCTCCTCCTTTCCCTTTTTCTTCTCCCCCGCGGCTTCTTTTTCTTCTTCTTTCTTCTGTTTCTTTCTTTTTTTCTTTCTTATCTGCAAAAATGGTATTTTAAGCTATATTACCATTTAGCGCCTCAACTTTATTTCTTTTAATTAGGTCTTTCCTCTAAACTTATTTTCATTATAATTTAGTCTTGGCCTAAAATAACTTTAATTATTCAGGTGCGGACATGATAATTCTCCCCCACTTAAGAAATTTTATCCTCAAAATTTGGAGAATGGTCATTTCAAATCTAATTCACACCTAAAGAGAATAGGTACAGATATTGTTGTCTCATATCCTATTCTTGTTCCTATATAGCTTCTTCACGAGAATGATTCTTGCATAATATTTTGACTAAAGGAACAACCTTATTATGCAATACCTTTTGATCACTTGCCAAAATCAATATTGCCTCTTCTTCATAGCTCAAATTCTCTTTCAACTCCACTGATTGTTCGTGTAGTATGTGAAAAGGATCACTTCTATATCTTCTCAACATCGACACATGAAAAATATCATGAATTCCAAATAAACTAGGAGGTAAGACTAATCGATAAGCCACCAGCCTAACACGTTGGATTATTTCATACGGTCTAATAAATCTTAGGCTTATATCGAAACTCAGTATGCCCTTCCACGGTGATATCTTTAAAAATACTCTTTCACCAATGTCATATTGGATATCAGCTCGCTTAAGGTTGGTATAGCTTTTTTGTCTATCTTGTGCCATTTTTAAATTTGATCAAACTACGCGAATATTCTTCGTATTCATTTGCACAAGTTTTAGACCTAATAATTTCCTTTCTCCGACTTCCTCCTAGTAGATTGGAGTTCTACACTTTCTTCCATACAGTGCTTCAAAAGGTGCCATATTGATACTACTTTGGTGGCTATTATTATAAGCAAATTCCATTAATGGTATTTGCTTATCCCAATTACCTCTAAAATCTAATGCGCTAGCTCTAAGCATATCTTCCAATATCTATATGGTGCATTCAGATTGATCATCGATTTAAGGATGGAAAGTTGTACTAAACCTCAATTTAGTACCTAAAGCTTCTTGTAAACTTGGCCAAAATCGTGATGTGAATCTTGGATCGTAATCTGATACGATCGATATTGGTGCTCCATGTAACCTTATGATTTCTTTTACATATAGCTCTGCTAACTTGCTTAAGTTTTAGTTAACATTGACAGGTAAGAAATGTGTTGACTTTGTCAAACGATCAATGATTACCTATACGACATCATTTCTTTACTAGGTTCTTGGCAATCCTACCACAAAATCCATTATGATATGTTCTCACTTCCATTCATGAACTGGTAAGGATTGTAGTAATCCAGCAAGATGTTTATGCTTCGCCTTCACCTGCTAACAAGTTAAACATTTTGACATAAATTTAGCTATATCACCCTTTATTTCTTTCCACCAATAACTTCCTTTCAATGTTCTATACATCTTTATACTTTCTGGATGCATAGCATATGCCAACTAATGTGCCTCTTCCATTATTTTTCATATTAATTCATCTATATTTGGTACATATAATCTACTTCCAAACTTTAAATTTCCTTCTTTGCTACAACTCAACTCATTTATCTTTCCCTTTTTCACATCACCACACAACTTTTTTATTTCTTCATCTATTCGCTGTGATGCCAGAATTCTTTCCATTAGCAGCGGCCTGACCTTTAAAGTAACTAACACTCCATCAAAAAATGTCTACTTTAAGCTCAATATCTAACTTCCTCAATTCAATTAATAATGACATCCTAAAAGTGCAGATGTAACATAAACTTCCACTTGATTTCCGACTTAGAGCATCTGCAACCACGTTCACCTTTCCTGGGTGATACTCTATCGTACAATCATAGTTCTTTAACAATTTCACCCAACATCTTTGCCTCATATTTAACTCCTTCTGAGTTAAAACACACTTTAAACTTTTGTGGTCTGTAAATATTTGACACGTTACTCCATATAAGTAATGTCTCTATATTTTCAACACGAATACCACTACTGCTAATTCCAAGTCATGCGTGGGATAGTTCTGCTTTTGTGGTCTTAATTGCCTTGATGCATACGCCACCACTCTTCTATTTTATATTAATACGGAACTAAGCCCTTATTTTGAAGCATCACTATACACCACATAATGACCTCCTTCCACTAGCAACGTCAATACTGGTGCAATGACTAGCTTTTCTTTCAAGATTTCAAAGCTTCATTGACAATTCAAAGTCCATTCAAATTTTTCATTCTTTCTTAACAATTTCATAAATGGTGATGTAATAATTGAGAAGTCCTGTATGAATCTTTGATAATATCCTACTAGTCCTAAGAAACTTTGTATCTCCATAACATTCTTTAATGGTTCCCAGTTTACTATCGTCGCAATCTTATTTTGGATTGTGACCTTATTCAACTGTCTATAATCTATACATAATAAAAAAGATCTATCTTTCTTCTTAACAAATAATACAGGTGCACCCCATGGATAGAAATTTAGTCGGATAAATCCTTTATCTAATAGTTCTTACAACTGCACTTTTAACTCCTTTAATTCTGTCGGAGTGATCCTATATGATGCTTGCGATATAGGAGTAGTTCCGGGTATTATTTCAATCTCAAATTCTATTTCTCTTTTAGGTGGAAAACCTGGTAAATCTTCCAGAAATACATTCTCAAACTCATTCACCATTAGTTGTCCTTTTAACTTTGGACCTTCCTTCCTTCCTTTCCTCCATAACAGAAGCAAATTATGCTTTATACCCTTTCCTCAGGTATTTCATAGCCATCATCGCCAATATAAATTTGATAGGTGTTTTCTTATTTTCTTCTACAAACTTTATTCTTTCTTCATTCTCCTTTTTAAATTCTGTTTACCTAGTATAGCAATTCACATTTGCTTAGTAATAACTTAACCCGTCCATTCCAAGTATAGCATCAAACTCACCAATGGATAAGGGTATAAAATTCCACCTCATTTTACCCTCATTGATCTTTGCTAAAAAATCCCTATATACATTCTTAAAAACTACACTCATCCCTATAGGCATGCTTACAATCATAGGTTCATTCAAATCACTTACTTTAAGTTTATCATACATTATATAAGTCGATGATATGAATAAAAATATAGCACCTAGGTCAACTAGTATGCATGCTAACTTACCATTAATGTAAGTCTTGCCCGTTATCACATTGGTTAGTTCTGAGACGTTTCTACCAAACCAGTCGTCTCTCTTTGTACAGTTACCAACCTTCTTATCCTAGATGACCTTCCACTTCTTTCATTACAAGGAGTGTGAGATGCTTGCATTAATGTTTCTCCTGGGTATGTTTTCGTGTAGTTTCTTGTATAGTGCTCGACCTCATTGCATCGGTAACATCTGACCTCACCTTGATTACACCTTCCAGTATGATTTTTCTTACATATGTTACACCAAGGCAATATATCTATCATTGGCATAATTGGCTGTCTAATTGATACCTGACTTCCTTGAGGTCTATCTCCACCACCCAACCTTACATTGCTCTTGGAGTATGGAGAGAACCTTGATCTCCTACTTCTATTTCCCTTCCAAGGTTGTTGTGATGACTCAATTTGTTGAATAGGCCTAATTTGGGTTGAAGCCTCTAGTTCTTTGTTTAGCTTCTCCTACTCCATGGCTTTTTTAACCCAACGTCTAAACATTATTCTTGTATATAAATTCAGTTTTATTCTCAATGATATATGTAACCCTTCATGAAATTTTTTACTCTTCCTTTCCTCCGTAGGATATTTATCCTCTGCATACTTGTACAGATCCTCAAATTTATCAACGTATTCTTTGACTGTCATCGATCCTTGCACTAAGTTGATAAATGTTGCTACTTTCTCCTTTCAATAGTTTTTTGTTAAGTATTCCTTACGAAATTCTTCTTAAAACACTTACCAAGTCAAAGCTTTGCCATACAAATTTCAGATTTGAGTCAGCCAATCATCAGCTTTATCAAACATTAGGCCATAAATATTGCTTCTCTTTTCCTCGTTACTGAGTTACAATGTCATAAAGGCCTTCTTATAGTCTTGATCCACTTATCAGCCTGGCATGGGTCCAATGGACCATAAAAGTCATATGCTTTACACTTCTTCGCGTGTTTAATTATGTCTCCGGGCATTTTATGTTTCTTTTTATCCTTCTTAGCCATCACAGTTGCCATAGTGTGAGCCAATTCTGTAGCATCTGTTAGTATAGATGTGTTCTAATAGCCATTCTTGTATGTATGCATTATACTTTTTATTCTAATGGCAATAATATAATATTAATTTAAATTAAGTGTTAAGTTTATTTGAATATTTACCCTTAGTATCATGTTAAATGAGTTTATTATCAAGAGTTAATGATAAACTCATTTAACATGATACTAAGGGTAAATATCCAAATAAACTTAACACTTAATTTAAATGAAGTTGATAATATGAGTGATAAACTCATTTAGTACATATATTATAAATGTTCATAGTCGTTGGATTAATATATGGGTAGTATTAATCTTTAGACTGTCACCTCTATTTATTTTCCTTGATCGGTATGTGATATCGATAGTGGGAGGTAGTGAGTCTCATGCTACTTAATATGAGATATTAGAATAGACATATGGATACTCATGTGATGGGTGGATCGATCTGTGATGTAAGATTTGTGATTGCATGAAAATTCACTTTAGTCAACAATCACAATCTTGGACATAATGGTACATATGGTCCTTTGACCTGAGGCGACACGATCATCCACATATGGATGGTTAGAGTTTGTTACCAGTTACATAATTGTACTAATCATGTATAGGTATATGGTATGTGGTGGCTCTAGTTGGTTATATGTAGGAATGAGTGATTGGCCAAGATGGAATTCATTATTTGGAGGGAACCGAGATAAGATCCTATGCTATCTAAGTTATTCTTGATGAATAAGTACCTGGCCAGGTCAAACTCGACTTACTCGAAAAGAGTTTC
>CATIWO010254055.1:0-10483 GCA_949673435.1 Macaranga tanarius | reverse complement strand
GCACGGAAGTCTCTGTGGCTGAGACCTCGTAAACCATAGTAGCCCAATATACTATCATCTCCTCATCCAGCTCTAACTACTATCTCAATCTGGGAAAATATATTTTAAAAATAATGGTGAGTAATTTCACAAGAAATTACCCAGTGAGCAGCAGAAATATCTTTTATGACATAACATTAAATCAAAACCATTTTTGACCATTTTCCCAGCGATAAAACTCAAAGATGTTTGAATCACATAAACAAACATAATTTACTCAATAACCCTTTTTAGAAATGTGACTTAAATACAATAAACTTTTTAATAAAAGGTTTTCTGTAATAAATCAATTAACATTCACACTTCCTTTAATTATCAACATAAATAATATTTCAAAACCACTTTAAATACCTTTGGGTCTAACTTCTAAATTTATAAATAAAACAGCATTCCCATAAAAGAATTGCAAAAACATCAAACTCATAATTGATTTCTTTAATAGTTATTCCATTCAACAGTTTGATAAGGAGAAATTCTTTTTTGAACATAAATCATTATTATCACACTATTTCGTCCTTTGATGTTTTTAGAAGGTTTTCACCTCATTGTTATTGAGATTGAGAGTTTGATCATTGAAATTGCATTGTTAGAATACATTATCTCATCTGATAATTTAAATCATTACCTCACCATAGGTAATTCTTAACCCCTTTTTCCCCGAAGGAAAATAACAATATACAACATCTTTCATCCTCACATAACATTTCATCTTTCTTTCCATGGCTCTCACTAGCCATAACACATTTTCATTTCAATATCATCATATGCATACATATAAACCACAAGGATCCGCCCCAAAGGCACCTCTGGATCCCTGCGCTGTCCCAAAGACAGTTATCAATGAATGGCCAGCTCAACATCCCAACTCATCCCATATACATATACATATATACTCTCATATATATATATTTATTCACATTATGAATCGTTGGGCGTTATTCTTATTTATTAATCATAGAGATTTAGTCTCTTTGTCTGAGATTTAAGAATTTCAGGCCATTTTAACAATAATTAGCATTTTCGACCATTTGTGTACTGGTACGTTATTCGAATGTTAAAAATAAGTTCCCGATTGACAGTTCGAAGGTTCCAGTCAAACGGGTCGTATGACGGTGTGCAGAGGCGCATGACACATCACAGAGGTGCATGTTACTTCCACTGAGGCGCACGTACTTGCTCGAAGATGCGTGTTACAGGTGCAGAGGCGCACGTCCTTGTACAGAGGCGCACGCCTCTGTACAGGGGCGCCACGCCCTAGTTAAGAGGTGCCACGCCTCTGGGTGGGCGCTAAGAGGGGTCATCCTCTGAGTTATACAGGCGCACGCCTCTATGGTCAGGCGCACGCATGTGTAACCCAGAAAACTCAACCTCAGTCACAAAAATTGCAGAAAACGGTCATATTTTCAAATTTTTGTCACAAATCATTCAAACATCAACTTATAACTTAAGAACACTTCTCAAAATAGGCTCTAAACAACCTATATCCCACTAAAGCTTACAAGCCTTCAAAACTAAGCATTTATACAAAAATTTGCTCAGATTTTAACTTAAACCAAAAACAAATAAAAACACAATTCCACTCACTTATTTTTCTCCAGCCGATCCTCTTCCCCTTGCTGAATTTGCTTCTAGGATTTTCAGAGCCTTTTCTTCATTTTCTTCTTCTTTCTCTTCTCTTATTTCTCCTTTTTTCTCTTCTGCCGGCCTCCTCTTCTTCTTCTTCCTTATTTTCTTCTCCCACCATACCTTTCACTGTACAAATCTAACAACTCTCCTTTCTTCTTCCTTTGGTGCTTCATCTTTTCTTCCTTACCTTCTCAATCCACTCACTTCCACTTATTTCACTTTAGTCCTCTCATAACCTTTCAATTTTCTCCTTATAACTTCATCTAATAACACACACATACATATATATATATATATATACCTCCATTTAAACATTCAATCAATTTCCCTATTTAATCATTGCTTACTTCCTTAATAATAATTATCAATCTAATCACATCGACATATTACCTGAAAATCAATTCCACATGTTCAATCCCCATCAAATATAAACTTAATTACAAAATAATAAACTCCAATTCTATTCTTAATTATTATTAATAAACAGAAATCCGGTTCTGGGACACGGATGTTACAGTTAATGCCCAATTACTCATTAGTCCCCAAACTTAATTGTTTTCAATTAAGTCATTCAATAAAATTTATTTTCTATACAATTTAGTCCTACCCAAAAATAATATCAGTTATTCGGGCACGGACCTGACAGAACTAATATAAACTAAACAAATAACACAATTTTAAAAAAATTCATTGAATTTTAATTAAAAAAATAATTATAAATAATTTAATTCATTTTTATTATTTAAACGAATTATAGTCATAATTTAAAAATAGTATAGAGAATTTTTTGGTAGAGAAAAATATTAAAAATAAAAATTGTTAAAAATGTAATGTATATTTTATCAAAAAGGAGACAATTAATGTCAAAATATTTTTCAAAATTTATTTATAGAAACAAATTTAAAATAATAGTACATAATTAATTGTTTTTGGAAAAGAAGTATTAAAATTAAAAAATATTTTAAAAAATAATTTTAAAAAAGGGCAGCATATGGTAAATGAAAGTATTTTTCTTATTCTAGATCAACTTTTTTTTTACAATACAAATAAAATTAGATAATATTATTTTATAAGTTTTCTTAAATTAATTTTAATAAGTAAATAATTAAAATTAATTAACTATAAATTTGTTAAAATTGCAATAAATTATAACTCTATTAAAATTGTAATGTTAAATTATTATATAAACAAATATTATTTTAATAATAATAACAATAATATCAAACTATAAATTTAATTTTTATATACAATCATGAGTCTAAAAAATTTTATATTCGTGTGCAAACCATGCACGTGGTAGTTTACTAGTATAATAAAATTTGTATATATTTATAGTTTTGGAACCAAAAAATTATTAATGAACTTAAATTTTAATTAATCAATATATTATTAATTTATTAATTTATAGAAATTAAGTATCTTTACTCTATGTACAATATATGTTTGTAAATATCTATATTTGTGTACAATCATAAATATATTTATTGTTTCTAAATATCTTGCATATTGTTTAATGTATTATATTATTTCATTTTTTATATATCTAATCAAGAAAAATCTATTAAAATAAATAAAATTGCATATAATACATCAATTTTAATAAAAAAAAATACTTGATTTATATTTAAAAAATATGATGATCGAATATTATTTATTTATATATTAAAATTGTTGATTATATATTACATGGGCTTAAAAAAATTTTTGTATAAATTTAGCAAATTATTAATTTGATATGTTTTTATTAATTATTGAATATTATTTTATTAAAATTTTACTGTATACTCAACGAATATATTTATATAGAAGTAAGTATTTTATGAGATCGTCATACATAGTGTTAAAACTAAAATATTAATTTGTTACTAAAATTAAAATCATTTCTAAAAATGTGTCCTGAACATACTCATTAAAGAAAACAAATTTGATTAGAACCTTGATCGGTTTGAAAAATGAACCTAATTTTTTTACGGAGTCTAAATATACTTAAACTCCATAAAACCTAATTTTTTTTCAATTTATTTAGTAAATTAAAGTTAACTTTTGTTAGTTTCTTAATTTGGATTTTATTTGTTTTATTTAAATTTGAATTGTGATTTCATCTATTATATTTGTATTTTTTATTTATTTAATATTTTAATTTCTAATTTGGTGGACTGGTAGGGGTATAAGCACCCTGTAAATATGCATTGTTTCTCATTATTAAATAATAAAACTTATTATTTATCAATCTTTTAAAAATTTAATTATACATTATACTAATTTTATTATTATGTGAATTTTTTTGAACATTTTAACTGGAGTGGTTAATTCTCCACCACAAAAGAAAGAGTAAAAAAAGCGGAAAATCAAACCCTGCTCTCTATATTCTATGTCCACACTTTTTATACCAATTGCCTATTATCAACTACTCTCAAGGAAGACATGCCTTAATCAAGAAGAATTAATTATAGATAATTAATTAATGATTAGTTAACTCTGTGTCATTCTTATAAGATTTCTAGGGGGCCCTCTTTAATTACAAACATAAATTTGTACTTTGTAGTGTCAAAAAGTTATTCTTGTAGAATATAATTATTTTTTTAAGTAACTTAATTTATCAATGATTATTGGTTACAGCAAGAAAGCAATTTCTCTGTAATATCGAGATTTAAAGAATAAAAAAATATTAAGTTCCGTGCACTTTTAGTACAAGTTGTGACTGAATGACAAACACTAACTTTTATATAAATCTTCCTTAAAGCTAGACAACTTGCTTGCATATATATAAATTAAAAAAATAAAAAGAAGAAAAAAAAACTTGAACTAATTGAGCATATAGATTTTTACTACTAATTATGGTTAGTTTCGTGTTTTTGTAATATATTTTTATTAATAGAAATGTCATATAATTTAAATATTAATAAAAAATAATTTTTTTTAAAATGAGATTAAAAAAAAAAAAACAATAACCGTTAGGTTCTACTGACAAAAACATTTTTTCATTTAAATTAAGGTTTTAAGTTTGAATTCTAGTAAATGCACTCACGTTAAATAATTGTTGGGAGAATTTTACTGTTTTTATGGTTCTACTTAAATCGAATTGAATTAGTTATAGTCCAATAAACTTTGAATATCAGTGGTTTATACCAAAAAAATTAATTGTACAAATGAAGGATCATATAATTGATTTTTTTATAGTGTTTAATGATTGAGGCGTAGGTTAATTCTTGCAGGAAAATGGGAAGCATCTTTTGTTTTATTTTTTAAATATTTTTTAAAGGAAAAATTGTGTTGAAGAAAACCTCTCAACCATACCAGTTTCTAGCTATAGTGCATGAACCCTATACATATATATTCAAACAGGAAGTTTAGGCTAATCTTTTGACCGCTTTTTCTATAATCTTTTGATTTTATTAGTGCTTTGTTTTCTTTCCCTTTTTATTAAAAAGTATGGGTTTAGAATAATCTATGGTTGGCAAACGCATACGCTAATACTATATATAATTCTTTTTAAAAAAATACTATATATATTTAAACTAATTATTCAAGATCAGTAACCTAGCTAATCACATATAAATTATTTAATGAATTGCATATTTGGTGAAAAATAAGCTAAGATTCAAGATGCTGTAATTTTCTAAAAATTATGGAGAAAAAATGAGAGATTATTTATAACCAATTGTCAAAAGAAAAGAGATAAATTTATATACGATGACTTTGTTTTTTAGAGACTTTATTTTTGCTTTGTCTTTATCATCATTGAATGAGGGTATATTAAATAATCTAATGGTGATTGTTAACAAAGTAACTATAGACTACACCTTTATACACAATGGACATTTGAATTTTTTTTCAATTTTATTTATTTAGTGTTTTAGTTTTTTTTATAAATAAAATTATATATTAATAAATAAACAATAATACACTATTTTCAAATTGTTTGTTAATTAGCATTATCAAATTTAAAATAACACATACATTAAATTGTGATTTGTAATAAAATTAGTTAATTTGATTTAAATAAAAATTCAAATAAGTAAAAAAAATTAAGATAATTTGTAAAAATTTATATCACTCGGGAATCATGTTTGTCCATGAATTATATTTTGTACTATTTCTATTTTTAAAGTATTAAATAAAATTTATATTATAGCTTCATAAAATAAAAAAAAAATAATTTTTTTTATGTTAGAATGTAAAATTAGATGTGTAAATAATTTTATCAAAATAATTAAAATAATATAATTAGGCATTAATTTTCAAAAATTAGGCCAACATACCAACTAAAAGGTCTCGAGAAAGTGCTTAAAAAATCAACAAGAAAGGCTTCAAAAGAAAGGAAAGAAAAAGTTGAACAATAGACACATCCAACAACTACAATGATGCTCTATTCTTTATTTTTAGTTTTTCTTAATTTAATATTTTTGGTATCTGATATTTATATTATAGGTCTCAATTATTTTGGAGTTTCAACATGAATAGATTCTATAAAGGAGTAAATATTTTTCTTTATATATATATATATATATATATATATATAGACACACACATACATACTTCAACACAAAGTTTCATTTAAAAAATTTTAAAATTTTTTTGGTACTTGAACTGATAATTTTTATTTTTAGTTGTTTTTATTTCATGGTAGAGGGTCAATAAGCAATGTTTAGCGGACCACAATGCATGTGCTTTTGTCTAAAGTTTTACCTACACAATGCACCAAATGTGAAACACTTGCCAGCTTTGGTCTTTCTTGCTCTGCACCATTCGATCATATCAGTTTCAATTCTAAAGATTCTACTTTAATTAATTAATTTCACCACTATAAATTCAATGCAACATCCTGCTTCTCATTTCAACCTAGACCCAAAACACAAAACACCCCTACTTCACTCACAGCACTAGCTACCTCTCTTTTCTTGAAGCAAAACATCATCAATATCATCATGGGTGGTGGCAACAACAAGAAGTCTTCTATCTCTTTCGCTGCGGCCTTTAACTTCTTCAAGAGGAAGCCAAGGAAGGTAGAGGGCCATAGCCACGATGATATATCGTGTGAAAGAAGGGCTTTTCACAGTGATGAAGATGACAGAGGTCCATGGCGAGTTGGTGATCCTTGCATTGATACTAAAACCTCAGCTTTCATTGCCCATTTTTATTCAACTCGTTTCTCAGAACCCGACTGCCAAATTTATCAGCCTACAGCAGCAACTGCTTGATTTCTTCTAATCATATCTATGTCTGTGTCATCTATGTGCCTGTTGTAGTGTTCATATGTACTCATTTGTTTAATAATCAATAATCGTGTAATTATTTTGTTTGTAAAACACCAAAATAATAATAATAAAAAAAAAACTTTTCAACTTTCATATATATATTATTGATCGTTTTATTAGCACTGCTTGTGCTGTTTGTTGCATTTATTGTTATCATATATAATTAAGTAGATTACCAAAACATTTTCAATATTGTTTATGGTGAAGAGTGTCATTATAAGTAATAATTGTGAAAACTTGCACTCCTCCATCTTCTGAATACGTTGAATGCTACTCCAGTTGTCAGTAAAGATATATATGGAGTTGAGTTTTTGCTCAATGATACTGAAGTTATCTCTGCGACCAAGAAGTCACTAGTTTTTAAAATCTTCGTTGGACCTCAATTGGCCAGAAAGAACCATACTTTTCTTTTTTTTGTGCTAAACATAAAAATGTTGTTAATGAAAGACTAGGAAAAACTATATGCATGGTAATTTAAGTATCATGGACGATATTTTTCTCAAATATAAAAAACATAGAAAAATTATGTAATATTAAAAATATAGAAATATTTAAATAAATATTTAAAATATCTGAACATAAAAATAATTAAAAATTATTCATTGTTATCGCTCAAAAATATAATTATAAATTATTTTGTCTAGTCCATAAAAATATAAAATAGCCCCGAAAACGAAAAGTTTTCAAAATGAGAAAAACTATTAGTTAAAAATTTTGTGCATTCTAAATGGAAATTAATACCGGTGAGAATTTAGTTCATTATTTTTGTTAGTTATTCAGTTAATTTGGTTTGGTCCAATTTTAAATTTTGAAAAAATTGAATTAATTTTTAATTCAGTTTTGAGTAAAAAACTTTTCAGGTACCATTTAAAAACTAAAATTTATTTTTATTATTAAAATATTTTAAATAATATATAAAAGATAATAATTTCACAAAAATTTCTTAAAATAAAATAATATTCTAAAATTTCAGCTTATTTAATTAGATTTTGCTTTTGATGTAAAAATTTTGCTAGTTTGTTTCTTTGGTTAATTTGATTTTCTTTTCAAATTTCAATTTGGTTCGAGTTTTGTATATATGAATTCAATTAATTAATTTTATTTTGAGCCAATTTGATTTAGTTTTGATTGAAGGGACCGAATGCTATATTTGACCATATTTTTTACCATATTAATTCATTGAAGGGACCGATTGAAGGAATCGAGTTCAAATTTGATACTATGTCTACTAGACTTGGCTTAATTACATCCTATATTTGACCATATTTTGAAGACTCAATCTTTACTCAAATATGACACAATTTTTTATTTGTAACCTCAGACTTAACTTGAAATCAGGTCATAGAAACTTGAGCTCGACTCCTTTTTAGTTGAATTTTTTTACATTGCTAATTTCACATTTTTTCTCAAAATATTTTTAGTTTGTAAATTTACTTTATACCTAAAATTAATATATTACTGTAAAATTTAAATAACATAATATAATGTAAATTTAATATTTACCATATTGTTTATTAAAATTATAAACTTTAAATGTTAACATTTAATTAAAATTTATCAATCAATAATGAAATAAATTTATTTATAAAAAATAATAAAATATATTAATAAATAAGCCAGCTCGCAAGCTAATTCATAATTTGCTAAATAGGCCGGCTTACGAGTTGACAAACCAACTATCATTAAGCTCATCATAAATAAGATCAAAGTTGAGATCAAGCTCGAGTCACTTGCACTAATGAAATGAGTTATCAGCTTGGTTTAATTACACCCCTTGACATTTAAAACAAAATGTCAATATTGTTTCTAGTCACAATTGCGAAAACTTCCGTTGATGGATGGCATGCCCTGGTCCCTGTTCTTAATGTGAATACTTCAATTGGGTGCTGGTTAGCTTCGTCAAATGAGGTTATATATGCTCAGAAGTACTGGAGCTATCTGCAGTACAGAGAGGTTACTACTTGCTAATTAGCTAAAGCCTCAGTAATCATGCCAATTACTTGGTTGAAGATGGTAATTACGGTTGGAATCCCATGGCACTTTATATAAAATTAGACTTCCATGAATTAAGGAAATCTCATGCCATTTCAATTGTACGTTTCTGCATGCATCAGGGAAGATGCTGCCTGAGAGAGACTTGTAGTACACATTAGTATTGTTCCTTCAATTCTGGAATCTAACACATTTCCAAGAAGAGGGGTTGTGGTTTGTTTAGCACATACATTATTGATTATTTTTTCGCTCTGTCTCATCACCCTTTTTAGCTTTAGTCTTCTCTGACAACCCATCCTCTTTTCCTTCCTCACTTCTTGTTTGTTTTATTCCACTTTTAGAAATTTTTATTTACCGCAAGTATTGCATCCAACCATTAAATCCAACTGTTAAATGCACAGTATATATTTTAGTCAAGTATTTTACACTTGATAATATAAATATGACACAGATATTATATATTACAAATCCAACCAACGGGTGCATACATAAGAAATAGGCAAAGATTTTCATACTTTACCCTGCATTCTTGGTTTCTTTGGGTACCCTTAATTGTTACATACATTTCCAGTTTAATTTCAATTTTGATAATAGAAAATTCTACATTGCTAATTTCTTATTCTTTTAGCAAAAATATTTATATATATTTAATTCATGAATTTATCATATACATATAATATTAACATACCATCATAAAGATTAAATAATATAATATCATTTTACCATACTATTTATTAGAATTATAAATTTTAAATGTCAAAATTTAATTAAAATTCATCAATCAATTATAATATAAATTTACTCTTAAAAATTGTTGTATTTTGTGACATGAATTTTGATAAAAGATATGTTGGCTTCGCGTTTTGGACAAGTTTTGAATGTTTTGGACGAGTTTGGAATGTGTTTTCTCATGTTGGAGGCAGATATGGCTTGGGACATGACATGACATAACACAAGCCATGTTGCAAGGTGTGTCGAGTGCTGTTTTTGTCCAGTGAGGAACACGGGTTGAGACACGGCATGACACAAGCTGTGTTGAGATATGCATTTGTCCAAGAATGGTGCACGGGGAGCGACACGGCCATGCTCCAAGTTGTGTCGTGTCTAGTTTACGCTTCGAAAAATGACACGGGTTGTAGCACGACATGACACAAGCCATGCCGTATGCAGTATTGTCCAAATCCGTTTGGGAAGCATTTTTCTTCCTATTTTCTCTCCACAAACACTATAAATAAGCCTTGTATCAATTAGGGGTTAAAGGATTTCGGCCTATTTATCATTGTTAGCCGTCTAAACACTCTTTGTACGCTATTTTTACAGTCATAGTGAAATCTCTCCTCCTCTGCCCGTAGTTTTTATCCATATTGGGGTTTTCCACGTAAATCATTGTGTCTATTCTTATTTACTTTATTTTGCTATTGTATGTATGTTTATTTGCATTCGTCTATTACTTCCACTGCGACTCTAACAAACTGGTATCAGAGCTAAGACTATTTTTCCCGGGTTTGATCTTAGCATTGTTTGATTTAAATAATGGCTTCATTGAAGTATGATATTCCACAATTGGA
>CATIWO010254042.1:0-14871 GCA_949673435.1 Macaranga tanarius | reverse complement strand
TAATTTATTTGATATATTTCATAATTTATTTGATATTTTTGTTGAAAAAATAATTATTGAATACTATGAGTAATTTTTACTTTAATTAGTTTAATTTCTAAATTCTAAATAATTATGAAAAAAATAATTATTGAAGACTATGGGTAATTTTTTTTATTTAATTAGCCTAATTTTTATATTCTAAATAATAGTAAGTATCAAAATTAAAAAAAAAATGTTATTTAGAATAAAAAATTAAAAGGCCCCCCTCCGGGGGGTTCTGAGCCATCAGTGAGATACCACTCTGGTTCTGTCGGTGCTTGAAACAATTTTGTATGTTTATCATAAAGAGATTCGTTGTTCCTGACCCTGCTTCACCTTAATTGTTATTTGAACAAGTAAAAGTTATGTTTTGGTCCGAGTGGGGATATCATTTCTCTTCCGCATGTCCATGGAGTTTTGAAAAATCCAAGCATCTCAGAGATAGATAGGGAGGTAGGAATTTTTCGAAATAAATATATACAATCAACTAAAATTAAATCTTCCTTCAAAAATAATAAATAAATAAATAAATTATAGAAAAAAATAAAAAAAAGATGAAAAAAAGGAAAACACAGAAATCGCTGAAGTTAGGTCCAAACTTTCAAAAATGGAACAAATATCTAAAAATGAAAAGGGTAAAGATAAGATTAAACAAAAAAATAAATAAAGAGTCACAAAAGAAATTAAGGGCGTTGACCCGGCCTTTTTTGAAATTTCTTCAAATAAAAAAGCAAAAAATTTACTCGGCAAAAATAATTCTATATGAGAAAATAATAGAAAATATAAAAGTTAAAAAAAAAAAAAAGTCACAAAATATAGACAACTAGTGACTCATTAATATAATGTTAAATTATAAGTTAAGAGCGTGAAGTTAATATAATCATTTTAAAGTCGCTTTATATAGAAATATGAAAAAAATTCAAAAAATAAAACTATAACTTATTATAAAATTTATATGTATCAACAAAGTTATTAATACATAATAAATATAAAACAAGCAAAAATAATATGAGCGTTACCTATTTAACAAGAGCAACATAATAAAAAACTAAACCTTCAAAATAATTTATCTTCTCCATGACTACTTTTTTCTTTATAGGTTTATATGGTAAGAGAGTAAAGTGAGAATGGTCATTTTGAAATTCATTTTGTGACGATGGACAATTCAAACCGAGAGTTAAGATGTGAGTGTATATATAAATGTGGGTTAAAGAAAGAATAAAAGTCATACAAAATATAAATGCATTAAAATATTTTGAATTGGAATATATGAAAATTTTTTAATTATTTAGAAAGAAAAACTAATAAACTTTACCTTTTCATAATATTTAATTTAATTTTATAAAAGAATAAAATAAAATATATAAAATTGAAAAAGAAAAATTTTAATTAGGAACAAAAATTTCACATGGAAAATTTTTTCTTACATTTGGGTAATTTACTAATACTCCTATGAGATTTATTCTAATTCACTAATTCATTCTTATATTTTCAAAATTCAACTAAATATCCCCTCAGGTTTGATTTTATTAAGTATTTCCCCCTTCCGCTAACTAGAAACCTCCTCAAGTTTACAATAAAACTATCAAACCTGAGGGGTATTTAGTTAGCGGAAAAGGAAAATAGTTAATAAAATCAAATCTGAGTGGATTATTAGTTGATTTTTAAAAATATAAGGATGGACTAGTGAGTTTGGCCGAATATCAGGAAGTGTTAGTAAATTACCTCATATATTTTATATAAATATATCATGTAGATATATATGTTACATAGATATTTTATATAGATATAAAATATAAAAGAAATTTAATTATTTATAAAGACAAAAATTTATAATTTTAATTTTTTATAACAAAATAAAATAAAATATAAAAAAGAAAAAATTTTGAGTTAGTACAAAAATTTATAATTTTAATTTTTTATAACAAAATAAAATAAAATATAAAAAAGAAAAAATTTTGAGTTAGTAATCCTTAACTTTTATATATTTTATGTAAATGGAAGATCAAAAATATATGAGAGATTAAGAGGTGACAAAATTAATTTTGATGAAAAGAAAGAAAAACGATATATTTTTTGTTTTTTTTTTATTGTAAAAGAGTTGTTAGAACTTAAAAAAATAATTGAGAAAATAAAAATAAAAAAGAAGAAAAAAATTAGAAAAATCTGCTATTTTAACTAAAAGGAAAAAGTGCGTGCGGAAATATACTGAAAGTAGAATCACATGTGAACACATGATTAAAACTTTCTCTCTACTTCAATTTTACCACATATACTGTGCGAGGTAAATAAATGATTTTATTTATATATGTAATGGTGATAGCTAATGTTTTTAAAAATGTTAAAATGAGATTACAAATTTTAGAAAAGTTACTAGAGATTTGTTTTTGACAATTCGTTATTTACGTTTTAGGCTCCGTTTGTTTACGGAAAATATTTTTTCCGAAAATATTTTCTCTTATTTTCTAATGTTTGGTTACCAAAATAAAATAAGTCAAAAGAAAATAAGTTATTAGTTAAAGGAAAATAACTTAAAAATATGGGAAAACAACTTCCCATTTTGAAAACGGGAATAAGTTATTTTCCAATACTTGAATGCTTATCAAATATAAAGAGAGAGAAAAAATAAAAAATAATGTTACTATTTATATGTAATATTGTATAATTTAGAAAAAAATTTATTATAAACTAAATACTAAAAATACTTTTTAACTATTTTTCTAGTGTTGTAGTTAAATATAAAAAAATATTATATTTTTTTGAAAAATATTTTTTTTAAAAAATATTTTTTAAGAGACATAATATTTTCCGTAAATAAACAGAGCCTTAATTTTTGAAAAATGAAAATGGCAATAGTATAAGAATAAATATAATGTAGAGCTTTAAATAATGAAATAGTGATGTTATATAGTGGTGGTGGTCATAATTTCTTTAATTATTTTAAGAACACAAAAGCATTTACAATAATTTAAATCAAATATATCGAAAAAAAGTTACTAAAATTACTTGAGTCGACATTTGCTATCTAAACAAAAAATTATTTGTTTAAAATTCTAGCGGCCTATTCTCTATTTGAAATTTTTTGTTTTGAGCACCGCTAATAATTTTTAGGAGGTGGTGGTCTTTTATAATTTTGTTTTTTTAATATTAAATAAATACAAATTTCTAATTTATTTATTTTTATTGAAATTTTTCTTTATGTATTCTAAGTACCTTTTGAGGGATCTGTGTAGTTATATTTTATTTATTTTGTATCACTCTTAATTTCAAAAAAAATATTAATATTTCTACAATAGTACTCATTTAAAGACTATAATATCAATTTATGACTAATTAATGTCATTAAATAGAACATACAGATGATTGAGTTGCAAATTTTACATTATAAATAAAATTTTATTTTAATATTTTTTTATTATAATCTTATTTATATTATTTATTAATCAAAATGTATTTTTAAATTTTAAAAAATAAAAAATTTTTATAAAAAAATATTTGTTTATTTTTATGAAAATGTATTTTGTAATGGTATTTGCTGCATTGTTTTGGTATTAGTTAAAGGAGAGGAGGAAGAGGCTGGAATATGCTCAACGTATTACATCCCATTTCCACCCAACAAAAGTATAACTAAAACTAAAAAAACCAATTTTCCCTCCTTTCCTTATCTTCTTCTTTCTTCTTGCTTCTTCTTCTGTTCTGCTGTCTTCTTTTCTCAAATGGACCACCGCCGCCACCACACAACCGACAGCTTCTCCAGCCATGATTAACCCAAAGTTTCCCTCCTCCTCCTCTTCTTCTCCACTCTCTCCTTCATACCCAATTCCCCACTCCCTCACTCTCCACTGGCCCACTCTATCCCCTTCCTCCTCCTCCTCCTCCTCCACCACCGCCGTCTCATCCAAACCCGCTCGCCAATTCCGTCTATACACCACCACTAACCAATCTAATCCCATTGCACCTGACCTCTCTCTCACGTCAGCTGCTGACGATGACCAGACTCTATTATCCCTTCTCCGCCAAAGAAAAACTGAAAAAGCTTGGATCTTTTACTCTCAATTACCTCACCTTCCAAATCCCACTTGCCTTAGCCGCTTAGTCTCTCAACTCTCCCATCAGAACACCCCTCTTAGTCTCTCCCGCGCCCAGTCTATTCTCACGCGCCTCCGCCACCAACGCCAACTCCACCGCCTCGACGCCAATTCCCTCGGTCTCCTCGCCGTCTCCGCAACCAAATCCGGTCAACTCTCCTATGCTGTTTCACTTATCAATTCCATGCTTCGTTCTGGGTATCTCCCTCATGTTAAGGCATGGTCGGCTGTTCTCAGTCGCCTTGCTTCTTCTCCTGATGATGGCCCTCAACAAGCTGTCAAGCTCTTTTATTCAATCACGCGCCGCGTGCGTCGCTTCCCTGACGTGGAATTAGTGGCTGATTCCTGTCCAGATACTGGTGCTTTTAATAATGTGCTTAATGCTTGTGCTAATTTGGGAGATGGGAAGATGTTCTTGCAGCTGTTTGATGAAATGCCCGAGTTTGGAGCTGAGCCTGATATTTTGACATACAATGTTATGATTAAGTTGTGTGCAAGATGTGACAGGAAGGACTTGCTTGTGTTTGTTTTAGAAAGGGTAATTGAAAAGAGAATTCCTCTGTGTATGACCACTTTGCATTCTCTAGTTGCTGCATATGTTGGGTTTGGTGATCTTGAAACCGTAGAGAAGATAGTTCAAGCAATGAGAGAAGGAAGGAGAGATCTTTGTAAGATTCTAAGGGAGGTGAATATGGAGGATTTGAGTGAGTATGAGGAAGATGAAATTGAAAATAAGAGATTGGATCAAAGCAGGAAAAATGTGTTTGTGTTTGTGTTTGAGAAGCTGCTTCCCAATTGGATTGAAGCTTGTAATACAGAGCCGCCATTATTACCTATAGTTTATGCACCTGACTCTAGAATTTACACAACTTTGATGAAGGGTTATATGAAACAAGGTCGTGTAAGCGACACTATTAGAATGCTGGAGGCAATGAGGCATCAGGATGATAGTGCAAGTCAACCTGACCATGTATCGTATACAACGGTTATTTCTGCTCTTGTAAAGGCAGGTTCTATGGACCGTGCTCGCCAAGTACTTGCGGAGATGACAAGAATTGGTGTACCTGCTAATAGGATTACTTATAATATTCTGCTTAAGGGTTATTGCCAGCAGGTGCAGATTGATAAGGCTAAGGAGTTGCTCAGAGAAATGGCTGATGATGCTGAAATTGAGCCTGATGTTGTTTCATACAATACTTTGATTGATGGGTGTGTCTGTGTTGATGACAGTGCAGGGGCGCTTGGTTTTTTCAATGAGATGCGAGAGAAAGGAATTGCTCCCACTAAGATCAGTTATACTACTTTGATGAAAGCTTTCGCCTTGTCAGGTCAACCAAAGTTGGCTAATCAGGTATTTGATGAGATGTTCAAAGACCCTCGAGTGAAAGTTGATTTGATTGCATGGAATATGCTAGTTGAAGCCTATTGTAAACTGGGATTGGTTGTGGAAGCCAAGAAAATAATCCAGAGAATGAAGGAGAATGGATGCCAACCTAATGTAGCTACTTATGGTAGTCTTGCAAATGCTATAGCATTGGCTAGGAAACCAGGGGAAGCACTTTTGCTATGGAAAGAAGTTAAGGAAAGGCTTGAGGAGCTAAAAGAAAGCGACACTTCTGACTTGCCTTCTCCACCAGCGCTGAAACCTGATGAGGGCTTGCTAGATACTCTGGCTGATATCTGTGTGAGGGCTGCTTTCTTTCAGAAGGCTCTAGAAATAGTGGCCTGCATGGAAGATAATGGGATACCGGCAAATAAGACCAAGTACAAGAAGATATATGTGGCGATGCATTCCAGGATGTTTACTAGTAAACATGCCTCGCAGGCCAGGGTAGACAGGAGAAGAGAGAGGAAAAGAGCAGCTGAGGCTTTCAAGTTTTGGTTAGGCTTGCCAAATTCTTATTATGGGAGTGAGTGGCAGTTCGGACCTGCTGATGGAGATGGTTATGCTTGAGATTCAGTTTAACCACTATATGTACTTGATTGTACACACTGTCACTAAGATTGGATTCCACACAGGACATTGGAAAATAGTTTTTCCAGAATTGGATTGTATAGTAAGAATCTTGAATTCTGGATATAATTTATTACTGTGCAAAGAAATGAATTTAATCTACGGAAATCTGTTCGGGAGAACAAATAGAATTGATTCTTGTTAAACATCAAGTGTAAATACATCATTCTTTTTACAACTTTTATGAATGAAGCTGTGTTTTCTATACATGATGAATCAGCTGACAGAAATATGAACTGAGAATTCTGTGGAGCCAAATACTGTTCCATTGTTAGAAGTTTCATGGGATATAAGAAAGAAACAATACAAAAAACCAACAGAAGCTTTCCAGTTCTCGAAGAAATTCAGCCCCTTGGCGGCCTTGATGATTGACTTCGTGTATAGGATGAAGTTAGTACCTGCATCACAAATAGCAGTCATTAGAAAGAAGTTGCTGGTAGCTGGTCACTAGACAAGCAATGGCTAATTGAATCATTTAGGTTCGCATGATGCTGATATTTTGGGTAAAAACCGCAGTAAGATGTTATGTTTATGTATGAACATTGTACTGATTGGGCATTGCAAAGTGTAGATGTTTATTTTGGTTCACCAGATTACGCATCATAGTACCTGAAACGTCTTTGGTCCCTTCTTTAGTAGGTAACCAACACTATTTAAGTTGTCCACAAATGTGTCAATATCTGGAACCTGTAGCCCAATCCTATCTGCCAAACTGTATATCTCCTGAAAGACCCACATGAAACAAATTAGAGGGTGACTTGATATTGAAAGGCTTATAGCGCAACAGATAATTGCCCATACAGAAATTGAAAAAGTATCTTTCTGCTGTAACTCTGACTGCTTATTGAGGGCATTTAGAAACCGCTTTGCTTCTTTCTGTTGACTCATTCCACCACTCCGACCAAAATCCACGAAGCCATGCTCATCAACATATTTGTCGTATAGGGACTCTTTCATTATCTCAACCACATCCTGTAAAGAAGACGCCACAAAGGGCAAACTATTAGAAAATTTATATACTTTGATCAAGGATGGTAAGCTATCAACTTTAAGTTTCATTTGGATGACAATTTTATCCACATTCTTGAAGTAAAATCATGGTTTTCTGAAAACTTTTAGGGCTTGGTCATATAAAAGTGCAAGGCAACTCTACCAGAAAAATGATACAGAGAAACTGGTATCCTGACAAACCAAACAAATTAACCAGAGAATCAAACAATATAACCACCATTGCGTCTTGTGCTGTTATATCTTCTCTCAACTCTAGCCGGGCCCGAGCTTCAGCCAGCCTCACCAGACTTTCCAGTTGCCTTGCTGTTATTGGTGTACCATCTGCAGATGTATTATGATCCCTGAGTCGTAAATAGAACTTCTGTAGAATTTCAGCTGCTGGTTTTGACATCCTATATCAATGAGATAAATATAAGCAAGCATATGGCTTTGCATTAAAAAATGTTTGTGGCTGTACTAGCAAGATTCAGATTGCATCAAATTCACAAGGTTGAGATCACACCAAATCACCTAGGAATGACATGAGTTCTTGCATAAACAATATACTTTCGAAGAAGTGGACCAGGCAGAGGAGCAAAATCAACATCCTTCTTTGGTTCAAGTCTCAGCCTTGAAATTAAAGGATCACTTCTGACACTCATACCTATGGCTCCATTGTTCTGAGATGCTGCATTTTCTATATTAACGACGTGTCAAAAGAAACATTTCATGTAGAAGTAGACTCGTTTATAAGCAGAAAAACACTCCATCACTAGTCTCCCGTAAAGAAGAAAAGAGATACAAATGGAAGCATAGGAACGCTACCTATCCGTAGCTTTTTCGCAGCTGGTGCATGTTCCCCAAAACCAGCATGAAGCTGCAAGATGGAACCTTCAAGTCTTTCATATCCTCAAGAAACACAGAGATTGAAAATTATTCAAAATTTTTATGCAGAATCCTTTGGACAACAGGAATTTCAACAGCTAAACATTCTCCAATTGCTTGATATACAGTCTTTACAACGTGCCCAAATTTTTCCATTCCATCTTATCATGCAAAGCACGACTGCGATAGTGACAAGTATGTTCATTCTATTCCATCTAAAGAAAATATCTACTACAATTTTATTACAATTTAGTTCTAACAAAATTCTGTTTCAAAGTTGTTTTGTAATTCACTGTACATGCTTATGACAGACATCCAGGCATAAAACAGCACACAAAAAGGTGAACAAAAGCAGGACTGGTCACCACATGTTTTCCAGCTTCACAATAGGAATGAAGTCACCTTATATAAAGTATCAATAGCAAGTTTTCACCAAAAGAATGTGCCAATATAAGGTGTTAGACAGGATAACTTACTGACATAATGTGGTCCGAGACTAGTTTATCCAGTACTTCATCAGGTTTATCAAGTAATATGAACACCAAATCAAATCGTGAGAGGAGAGCAGCACTCATTTTTAAGTTCTCATTCACTGTCTTTGCTCGGCTGCAATTTGAATTTCAAATATCAACAATAATAAACGATATATATGCAATGAAAGGATAAGTGCACAATTGCAGGCACCACAGGAATTCTTGTTCTGTTAGATTGATAACATAGATTTTTTTCGGAAAATGCCTACGCTCTGCAACATTATACTTTCACTAAAATTAAAATCACAGAGTATTTTCTTATGTATCACCGTTGATTCTGTATTGCATCTTCTATTGACACCAAGAGCATATGAACAAAATGATTCATAAATCAAAATGAAGAAGAAATTACTTGTAATGACCACCAACAGGGTTAGCTGCTGCTAAAACAGAAGTTCTTGCTGACAAACTTGCTAGCAGGCCGGCTTTTGCAACAGAGACACATTGTTGTTCCATGGCTTCCAGAAGAGCCTGGGATTATATTACAAGTAAAACTTATTATTAGATGTCAAGTAAGCAAAAGAAAGAAACTAGCAACCAGTCAGGAGTCCACAACAAACCTGATGTTCTGCGGACATTTTATCAAATTCATCAATACAACAAAGTCCACTGTCTGCTAGCACCATTGCACCTATTGGGAGATATAAATGTTAATAGATTATCAAATGCTGCAAGGATAATATAAAAACCTAGGTCTAAGTAGACCTAACTTTCTACTTCTCAATCAATGCAAATATCATGACAGTGTTATTGATTTCATTGCATTGCATCTTATAAAATTCCTGGTTTCCAATTGTTGCTTAAATTTCAATACATACATACCTACATACATACATACATAAATATATATGGTTTGATCGGCCCTTATTCATTTCCTTCTGTTGGTCGGAAATACAGGCCGGGACATGAGCTGTATGGGGGAGATATGAGTGAAAGACAATTTGTCACTTGCTCACTACCTCACTTGCCCTTCCCCTCCTCTTTTGGGGAAAGGACTGGGAGTGCACTCCCTTTGCTGTCCAAAGGGAAGGAGTTAAGCTTGACTGTTTGACTTCCTGTCAAGAGGTCAGTTAGGACTGCTGCCGTGCTGCCCGTGCAGTTCCAACTGACTGACAATGTAAAGAGATTCAATGATGAAGAAATTAATCTTTAGTTAGCTCACACACTCCGTTCAGTCTACTTCACTCCGCTTGTATGGTCGGAGTAACTGTCTTAAGAAAGTGATACTTCAACAAGCTATATATATGTGTGTGTGTGTGTGCATATATCTTATTGTCTAAATCTCTAAATTAAATAAAAATCACATTTCAGATTGCAGAATGTCAGGGATTTTAGTGCAACACCAACAATTTAAACCTGGAAAACATCACCCTTCAATAACTTCCACTCCTATTTCCTTATAAACAAGTTCCCATATGCAACCACTTGCCATTAGAAAATTGGCTCACTACTTTTTTGACCCTTGGAACCAAGTGAGCATATAAAACCTTTCCCTGCCTTTTCTAGAGAGGCTAGTTTCACTAAAGGTCAAAGGAAACAACCTTACTGTTGCAGCAAAGCTTGTCCACTTAGATCTTAAATCTCTTTTCATTCTAAGGAAAGAATATCCTAAAACATATTTGAAATATACTTTGGGGATGTTAAATAAGGTTAAAGAAGACATGAAGCAATTAGTACCAGCCTCAAATGCGTAGTCACTAGTCACGGAATCCTTTACTACAGCTACAGTGAGGCCAGCATTGGTCGTAGCATTGCCACACACATAAATGCCACGTGGGGAAACAGCAGCAGCTGCTTGCAGTAATTGACTCTTGCCTAATCCAGGATCACCTAGCAAAATAGGACACAAACTTTAGCAAGTTCATTTTCCCTTTTCATTCACCCTTACAAAGTAAATTTACTTCTAAATTCTAATTGATAAAAATAATTTTGTTAAAATAATATTCATTCTATTTACATAAACTATCCTATTTCAGTGTCATTATAAGGAAGATAAGAGTTTAAGCATACCAACAATTATGACATGAATATCTCCTCTTACAGGGACCTTATTTTGATCCATTGAATGCTTGCGTACACCTCCAAATAGTGCTAATGTTATTCCCGCTGTTTGAAAGTGGAAAATCAGAATGCATACATTGCTCTTTTTATTAAAGTAAAAAGACCATGATTAGACAGGAACTAATCAAATGCACAATTGAAGAAAACCAAGTGATACATCAATTTCTTCATTTCCCATAGTCTTTTGAGACGCTGGAAATAGCAGGGGAAATGAATTGGAATATTAATAATGAGGAATATTTCATATACCTTTAACAAGTTCATGTCCGTAAATTGAGGGACACATAGATTGGACTAATTGCCGGAAGACATCTGAACCATATTCTTCTGAAAACTTCACAATAAATTCCAAATCCTTAGGAGAAAAAGAAAACAAATCAGACAGCTCTGTAGCTCTAGCATTGGACCTGGAATCTTGCAAATCAGAAGATGTAGATTGTGACTTCGAATTTTTTATGGAAATCACTTCTAGATACAAGTAGTAGAATCCTTGATTTTTGCCTTTAGATTTTCCTGCAAAAATTAAGGATTGCAAAAAGCTATGTCAGAAGCTGCAAATAGTTCAAGATTTGTATGGCATCACGAAATGTTGTTGATCAAGGAATTAATATGTTGGAAAAAAACATTGACTTGACCATCACCACAATATATCCATGCATGTCGCTAACATTAGTGGTCATGCAAATCCCATATAGATATCTTTTTACCTTACCTCCTCCAATATCCACATAATTGTTAATTGTTCTTATAATTCCAGTAACAGTCACCACATCTCCAGGGATGCATGCATCAACAAGATCTTCAGTCAGTTCGCATTCCACTGTTCGAGGAACCCGTCCTTCTTCATGATCCTCAGACCTCAGCAGCTCCTGTATCCTGGATAAAGCACACAGAAAAAGAAAGGACAAAAGTTAAAAGAGAATCCCTTATTTAAGGGTAAAACAAAAATAGAAGCGCTTGCCTTATTTTCTGAAAATCTATGGCTTGTGCAGAAGACCGAATAGGGTGAAATGTTCTGCTCTTGCACCCATTTAAATTACAAATAGTTGGTGGTGAAAACTTTCCATCAGGAAATACACGTACAATGTTGGATTTACACTTTTCACAGTCAAAACTCATTTGCACCACTAAAGGCCTAACAGTGCTTACTTTCACTACGCTCCCCCTCACAGACACAAGCTTATCTGCCATTAAAAACAATGATACATATCATATCATATCATATAGAACTACAGCATTTATTCAACATAGAACATCTCAGAACATAAAAAAATTACCAATATATGCTGCTTTTAGGTTCTTCAAAGCAATAATTGATTCAGGATAATTATGAATGCGAATGTTTATCTTTGCGCCATCATCTAAAATGTTGTCATCACATTTGGTCAAAAGCACCTGTTTTTATTCATGCTAGTAATGAATTAATTATCTAAAGCAAGTGAAAGAAAATTGAATCTTGAAATATATATATTTATTTGGATTGTACCTTGTGAAGTGCAGCACCCATACAAGAGAGAGCTACTTTAGGTTTTTCTTCTAAAGTTGCATAGAATTCATCAAGATGGCAAATTTTTCGAAATTCTTGAAAATCAATTGGTAAAAAGAATGCACCATTCTCTTCCTTTACCTGTAAAATTTATCAATTGAACTTGAAGTTTACAACTTACACCTAATTTTAAGCGAATTCATCAATTCTGCAAAAACCAGACCTGAGAAGCAAGATCTTGGCCATGGGAATTGGACAAGAAATGGATGAGTTCAGATGTAAGATTCAGCTTGACCTCGTCGACCGTGAAATCGTTCGACGGGAAATAAAGGGCAATGATTTCTGTAATGTTGCTTGCTAAGCTCATCGAATGCGAGTGGTAGTAGTGCTGATTGTTCATGCTTCCGCTCTCTCCTTTACTTCCGTACATGACCATCTATTTGCTACTGTTACTCCAAGTGTTTGTTAAAATTCCTCTTGTTTTTGGCGGGAAACTCATGAAATTTTATGTACCACACATCGTTTATTTACTTTTAGGGTTACCCTTCGTGATTTGATTTATTACAATATTTGATCCAGACATTTAAAATTTATATTATCTTTTTCTTATATTTTGCATAATTATATTATTTACTCCCTCCATTAAATTTTCCGTTACAATTAGCGTTAGTTGACAAAAAAATTATACTATTTTCCCTATTTATATGACTATATTATACTATTTACCCCTATATTTTTTTATTATTAAACTAATTTTCTTAAAGTTTACTATAAAATGATAATTATATCATAATATATTCATGTTGCTTTAAAAAATTTAATCAAATCAAATCAATTCTCTTTTTAATTTTGAAATCTAATTATTTATTTGAATTTTTAGTTTTAATCATTGGGTATATGGATTAACTTATCTAAAATTGTTAATTTTATTCATAATACAATTTATATATTCAATAATTTAAACTAATAATTAAAATAAAAATCAAATTTTAAAGTTTAAAAGAAGTTAGAAAGAACATTTACTTTTTTAATTTTTTATGAAATATAGATATTTTGGTTAAAATTTAAGTAAATATATTTAAAAGTAGAAATAATAAATTGTTATTTGATTAAAATTTTGATTAAATTAAAGTTAAAATAAGCTATTTTATTTTTTGTCAAAAATATGTTTAATAAGATTATCATTTTTATAGTCAATTAATGATAATTTTAACATAAATTCTATTAAACAATTAGTTTAATAACAAAATATATTTTTTAAATTTTTGGGGCAAATAATATAATATATTCAAATAGAGGGGGCAAATAGTATAATATATTCGAATAGAGGGGGAAAATAGTATTTATTTGTTTATGTTATGTCAATTAATGGTAATTGTGACGGAAAATTTGATAAAATGGGTAAATAGTATAATTATGCAAAATAAAAGGGGAAGATAATATAAATTTTAAATGTTAGGAACTAAATAGTATAATATGACAAATCACAAATGGTAAATAGTAATTCACCCTTACTTTTATCATTTATACATGGATCATGTATTTATTTATTAGTAATGTTAGATGTCGTGCAGCGCTACATCCATAATCGCTCACGTGAATAGACAAGTTATGAAAATAATTCCTATAATTTATACCGTCCCCTATAAGATTAAGAGTCCAAAAGTAATTTGCTCAAAAATATTTTTATCTTGACACGGATGCCATGTGTATCATGTATCCATATCCTTTATTTGTTTTTGCCAATCCCTTCCACCAGCTTGCTCGTCTCAATCAATATGCCTTTATTATGCAGACACCATCAAAGCTCTGCTGCATGATCGACTTGAGATTAGCCTTAGAGTTTTTGTTGGGTTAATGTAAATATAAACAAAGAACCTTAAAAGCCCAAATCTGGGACTCCTTGACTATGTCACTGTCCCTTATTCCATGTTCTACGCACCATTCAGACATCAGGCAAATGCTTCACTAGTGGTCCTATTTCCCCTTAACAACAACATCAATGAGCACGGATGTAGTACGATTAGAGGAACAAGCAACATATTTACTATTGTGGACACATGGTTTGACCCGGCCCATGAGGCAAAAACCCAGTGATGATAAATGACAGATAAGCCCGAATTGCTAAGGAACCAGATTCTAATTCCTTTAAAAAATTAATTAAATTAAATTTTTTAGTTTGGACCCAATAAAGAAAAGGTTCAGCCCAGAATGATTGCCCCACGTGACCCAATGGATTTAGGCCCATGTTAATCAGGCCTATGGGCTTCAGGAGCCCAGAGGCGCCACCTCCATGGCAAAGAGGCGACGCCTCTATAATGAAGAGGTGGCGCCTCTATAACGAAGAGGCGGCGCCTCTTCGTGTCTGAGCTGAAAAAAAATTAATGGGCATTAATAACAGAACGTGGAATTCCCCCACATTCTGTAACTCCTCTCCCACATTCATGGGAGAGGAGATGGAAGGTTTAGGGCAACTTTAGAGGTTGAAAACCTCTATAAAAATCAAAGAAAAAAGAAAAGAGGAGGTTGGCAATTTTTAATCAAAAAAAAAAGAAAGAAAAAAAGGAAGAACATAAGTTGAATCTGGAATTTCAGAAGCAGAAAAGGGCATTCGAACTCAGAATCTGAGGGCTTCAAACAATTTCTTACTTATTTTTAGTAATTTCTTTTACCTTTTATTTTGCTTTTTAATTCCAATTTTTCTTATATTCTTTATTGTTTTATTTGATTTGCAGTGTTTATTGTATTTTACATTTTGTTTCTAATTGATATTGACTCTACTGTGATCATTGG
>CATIWO010253991.1:0-16805 GCA_949673435.1 Macaranga tanarius | reverse complement strand
ATTATAAGATCCCGATATTGGCTAGAGTCAAGGTTTAGTCAAACTCTAATTGCCTCTATCATATGACCTCATCTTAAGTTGAATTCTTGATAAAACATGACTACTACTAGAAACTCTTTTCTAACACCGAAACACTTTTCGGGTAAGTGGAGTTTGACCTGGCCAGGTACTTATTCATCAAGAATAACTTAGATAGCATATGATCTTATCCCGGTTCACTCCAGGTAATGAATTCCATCTTAGCCGATCACTCATCCCTACATATAACCAACTAGAACCACCACACGCCATATACCCATACATGGCTAGCATAGGTATGTAAGCGGTAACAAACTCTAACTAAACATATGTGGATGACCGTGTTGCCTCAGGTCAAAGGACCATATGCACAATTATGTCCAAGATTGTGATTGTTGACTAAAGTGAATTCTCAAGCAATCACAAATCTTATGTCACTGTTCGATCTACTCATCGCATGAGTATCCACATGTCTATTCTAATATCTCATGTCAAGTAGCATGAGACTCACTATCTCCTACTATCAGTATCATATACCAATCAAGGAAAATAGACAGAGGTGATAGTGTAGGGATTAATACTACCTTTATATTAATCCATCAACTATGAACATTTATAATATATGTACTAAATGAGTTTGTCACTTATATTATCAACTCTTGATAATAAACTCATTTAACATAATACTAAAGGTAAATATTCAAATAAATAAACACTTTATCTAAAAGAATACTTTATTGCCAAAGGGATTAATATACAATGTTTACATAGAAAATGGCCCTAGAGCACATCTATACTAACAATATATTCATAACCACTTCATTCGTTTGACAATCCACTATAGCATGATATTTAGATAGCCAATCCATCCTCAAAATTGCATTAAACTCCCGTAATTGTATAACAATCAAGTTCGTATGCATAGTAATACCATCTACTATAATTGGATAATTTTTTATTATTGTATTCACATCCACAATACCCTCAGTAGGCATAGAGACACACACATTATCCCCTAATGGTTCAATAATACCATTTATGTGGGACACAAAATCATAAGCTAAAAATGAACATGTAGACCCAGGGTTAATTAATACATGTGCATCTTGATCAAGTATAGTGAATATACCCATGATGACATCTAGTGCTGCAGGAGCTTTCTGGTAGGTAATTGCATACACCCGAGCCTATCTTTATAGTTGCCTTACTGCTCTCAATTAAGTGATAGTTCTAACTCCTCCTCCTCGGTTACCCCTGCCTCTACCTCGACCAAAAGTTATTTGTGGTATATTTTCCCTCATACTACTTTGCGTGGTAGCTTGAGGTTGTTCCATACCCTCCTCAAAGGACAATCTCTGATAAAATGTCCCAGCTAACTGTAGTAATAGCATATGTTGGGCCTCGGTCCCTAACATTAACCCGTATGCATTCTTCCACATTTGGGACATGTCGAAGTGAAGGTACTTCTTACCGACATAGCTGAACCCCTTCTACTCTCAAAGCTTTCGGAACTTCTGCCATAGGACATTCCCCCTGACCTACTAGGCTAACTCATGCCATGCCCTCTGAATCCACTTCGATAAGAACCAGATCTAAAACCTCAAAATGAAGAGGTACCACCAGCTCGAAATGGTGCAGTGAAAGTACCGGTAACTCTCTTCCTTTTTGCTTTTAAGGTGGTCTTTTCCACCATTGTTTCTTCAACCTGAATTGCAGTCTCTAATAATTCTCTATATGTTTGAGACTTCACCACCAACTTCTCTCTAAGTTCTAGTTTCAGTCCCCTCTCAAATTTATTTCTCTTTAATTCATCAGTAGCCACCTCTTCCGGAGCATATCTAGAGAGTTTCATGAATTGCACTTCATAGTCTGCAACTGAGAGGTCATTCTGTTGGAGTTCAAGAAATTTAACCTTCTTCTTATCTCAGTATACGACAGGCATATACTTTTCTATAAACTCCCTCAAGAATTGAGCATAAGTCACCATCATGGGCATATCAATGCTCCCCAGCACCGTTTCCCACCAATCCCATGCATCTTATTGATATAGGGATACTGTATAGCTTACTTTCTTCTCGGTTGTACAATCAAACCGATCTAAAATCCTCTCCGTACTTCGGAGCCATTCCTCAGCCACTGCTAGATCCGTAGTGCCTGTGAAAACATTGGCACACTGTTTCCGTATCTTCTTAAAGTTTTTATTTAATGTACTTTTTGTTTACTTCACCGTTCTCATCATTTGTACAAACTCCCTCATAAAAGGATTCTCGGCCATTTTTAGAGTATGAGATCTCTCCTGTTCATTTAATGCAGGTATGTTTATATGACCATGCACATACTCTGAGGACTCTTTGGGGACAGTGCGATGTGCATTATGCTCTTCCATCCTACAATATGTGTTTTTAAACACATATCAATCATGTGCATTCTCATAATCTACATCTCATGCTGTGAAATGTATATGCAATATGCTTCAATATCCCATGAACCTAATTCCCGCTCTAATACCACTAAATGTAACACCTCCTTACGTCAACATACATAAAACTACAAGAATATAGGATAATTCATACTTGAATTATATTAAAATATAAAAGTTTATATACATCAAGTACTTAAGTTACAAATTACATTGTAACCTTCCACACAACCCACTATTACAAAATGATATATATAAGCCTAATGACTGAGATGCACAATGCTATCACCAACATGAGTGAAGTTCTCACCGATGGCCCACTTAAGAAATCCTTAATGACAACAGACAATGCAAACTCAGGATTTTCTACAAATTCTTGAAAAAGAAAAAAAAAACATTTGCAAAGGAATGAGCTTGCAACTCAATAAGTATTCACTAATATACACATGCATAATCTTCTCAAGAACTAATTAAGGAATATATAAAAGAAACTTGCTACAAAATAACTATAAGAAAATTCAACATTTAAGCTGTGCATGCCTATGCCAAAATCTAGCATGCCCATGCCTGAGGCAAGTATTTATCACTATACCCCCGCATGCCCATGACAAAAAGTGGCACGCCAATGCTTGATTTGATGTTTTTTCTTCATGGAATCGCAAAACCATGCCTGCTTCCAACATTTTCATCACTGAAAGCATACGGTCGTGCCAAAAAGGCATATGCCCATGTCCGCAAGCCTTAAATAAGCCAAAATCACCTAAAGAAGATATACAAACACCATAAACTCATCTTTGGTGCAACATATATAATTAATCACAACATTCAAAGTAATCCACAACCATATCATTAAACAATATCATTAACACATCACCATAATCATCATTATCACAATCACATCTCACATTTCATAATATCCACCCGGCTCATCCTCAACATTATTGATATATAAATATATCTTTCATTCTCAATTCATTACATTGGCATTGCCAATTCCACCCGGCTCATCCTCACATTCACACATACACTTTTCCACCCGGCCCATATCTCACTTCACACACACATTTTTCTGCCCAGCTCATATCTCACTTACGTATTTTATTTTTACACAATTATCACAACATTTAGAAATGCACAACTCATTCGTATACATACCAATAATCACCATGTTACTTTCACCAAGCAACATACGTCATAACAAATTCACATCATAATAATAATATTCTCAACTCAAAAGTAATATCAATTACTATCACCAAAATACATAAGTATATACATATATATAAATAGGAGAATTTATGATATGAATATATTAGTAACTACTTACTCAAAAATCTTCCCAACTTAGAGTGCAACGAATCTTCTAGTGGGCTCTACTTCCACTGGCTTCCGACTTTCCTATATTTATTCATAATTCATCATTCATTCAGTATGTAATCATACATACACATAAACAATCCCTTAACCTCCAAATCTCACCATCTAACCATCACACACAAGAAATTCACAACCAACCTATATACACTGTTGTTAGCCCATTTTATGTATGAGGTTCATAATGCTCTCAACAATCACACACACATCCAATGATCGCTAAATTCACATAGATCCTACATATATAAGTCTACTTTCAATATCAACTAAATTCATCTAATTATCACATGTAGACGATTAATTATAGAAATAGAGTTATATCAGGTCATACAATGTGACAAAGTGAGCAATAAAATGTCTGATCCATTTCGACCCTCTAACCAACTTTTTAGCTTAAATTAAAAACTTGAGAGTTGTATAGGACTCTCTGAAATTTCTCTAGAATCAAACAAAACTAGATTTGGAGCTCGAGTTATAGTAAAAACTTAGAGGATGAAAGTTTAGCAAAAATAGAGCACGAATTTAAACCATTCAAACTCAATCAAAATCATAAATAACTTACCAAAAGATGTTCTTGAACTTTAAAGGTTGTTAATTACAGCCTAGACTTCTAACTCCTCAACCAAATCCACTCTCGCTCTCCACCAAATCCCTAATTTTTCTTTCAAAAAAAGAGAGTGCAACTTTCCCCCTCTCCTCACAAACTCATACCCTCTTATTTGCATGGCAACGTTGAAGAGGAAGAATCTAGAAAAAAAATTGTAATATTTATCACCAAATATTTATCTAACTCCTTAATGAAATACTATTTTTTCTAACTAGTCCTTAAACTTATAATTGTATCACTCAAGTCCCTATTTTCTTACAATTAAGTCCTAATCCACACCCAAATTCCCATCTATCAATACCACTCTCTAACCACATACCCCCAATGGTTCACATATAATTCACATACTTTATGCACACATGAGTGCTAATGCATCATGTCAATCTTAACAAATA
Source organism: Macaranga tanarius (assembly GCA_949673435.1). NCBI lineage: Eukaryota > Viridiplantae > Streptophyta > Magnoliopsida > Malpighiales > Euphorbiaceae > Macaranga > Macaranga tanarius. The sequence goes on along the minus strand of CATIWO010253991.1, from coordinate 11,992 downwards.
ATATTAATTTTAAATGCATTAAAATTGTATGCCCCACTTTGCAGGCGTTACATTATTGATAAAGGAAATACTATCATAAATAATTTAGGAGATAGTTTCAACACTTTTTACAATGTACTAATTACTCTCTCCGTTCCATTCCAATTTTTATTTTAGAAAATAAAATTTGTTCCACTTCAAGTGACGTTTTGAGATTACCAATAAAAAATAAATGTTTCTTTCCAACTTTACCCTTATATTGATTTTAGAGTAAATCTTGGTTTTAGAGAAAAGTATTAACTTCTAGTCTTTTTAAGATTAGAGTAGTTGTAATTAATAACTTTTAGTTTTTCTAAAAGAGGGTAATGTAGTCATTTGCACCTATAATTATGTCTATTAAATAGGATTCTTAATCTTTGTGAAACAACCTTAAACAATAATTGGAATGGAACGGAGGGAGTAATTCTTAATACTTGATTGAAATTCACCATAATTAAAATATACAAATTCAAGTTCCAAAAAGAATATATAAGCCCTTTAACCAAAAAAAAAAAAAATTAAGAGATTCAAAGTTAACTTTGAAATATTAGAATGAAATCAATAAAATTTATAATTTAGTATTTTCAAACACATAGTAAATGAGAGAGAAATAATTAACAATTCAAGAAGAATGAAAATTATGTAAATACAAATGCATAATATATATACCTGGCACAAAAAGATGATAATTTGTAGTAGCAGTAAGCGAAGAAGATTAACAAAAATGAAACATGCTTTATGCAACCACCTTAAACTTTTATAGTGTAAATAGAAAAGTGATGCATATACTTGTAATTTAGAGAAAATTATATACTCCACCCTTCCCCTTCCCCTTCCCCTTCCCCTTCCCCTCTCTCCCAAATAAATAAGAAACATTATAATTATTATTAACTAAGTGATAACTAAAATTATATTTTCAAAAAGAGAAATCCCGTTTATTTCTGTAATCTTTTTTAATAAATTAAATTCACAATCAAATTAAATATAAAATTAATTTTAGCTAACATAAATTTAGATTTTCTTGATCTTCCTTTGAAACCATTTTTCCTCGCATCTAGCTCTTCTATCAATTATTTTAAAAAAACAATCAACCCGATTAATAAGAAAATATAAATAATTGATAAAAGTAAAAAAAGAAAAATAATTGTAACAGGCTGAACTTTTTTTTTTTTTTCAAAAAACACTTGCTAGTAAAATAAATGCATTACTATTTGTTTGAGCGTAGTTGGTAAAAGTCCACTTTTGCGTGGGCATAAATTTGGCATACTTTTGAAACGTATTATTAATGGTTAAGTTTCCAACAACTAACCTAACTAGGTGATAGATGTTAAATTATTATATAACTTTAATGTTTATTAACTCTAATTTAATATTTTTTGTTACTAATTATATTTTATAAAAATAAATTTACTTATTTATTATTTTAATATTAAATAGTAAATAATGTCTTAATAAAAATTATCCTATATTTAAAACTTAATGTAGAAATAAATTACAAAAATACTTTATTAAAGTGTTCTAAACAGCATATATGGTAACTAATACTTACTATATTATAATTTTTTTTTATCAAAAGTTTAAACTAAAATAAGATTTTTTTTTTTTGTAATTATATAAATTATAAACAATATTAGCCTCAATATTTTATATTTATAAATAAAAAGCTAGTTTATTATATACATAATTATTATTGAACATATATTACTGTATAATATACAAAATAAACATATTTAATTATTAATCAAATATCAATTATGCAAAATTAAATATAAAAATATAAAAGTAATTAATTTCTATTACAATTTTCGAACATTGATAAACTATCACTTACCAGCTATTATTTATTAGTTTAGCCAAATAGATCCCCCAACTAGTTGATAGCAAGCACAATATGGGGTACAACTTAATTTTGTTGTAATTCTTTTTTTTTTTTATGTTATAAAATATTTGATATATTAAACATAATAATTAATGATATTTAACATATATAAAGAAAATTTGTAATATGGTCTCGTATGAAAGAAAATTGAAGAAAATCTATGTGCAAAAGTTAATTTAATTTAATTTTTTTTTTGTAATTGTGTACTCTAATATTTTTATAACTCTAAAGTTTCAACAGTTTTTAAAATCATAAAAACCAAAAGTGAAAATATAAGAAAAAAAAAGGCAAACATATACTAGAAATGAGAGATACGTATTATAAGTATAAATAAAAATTATTAATCTTGAAAAATGAGTACAAATAATATTACCTCTAAGTAATGTATATTACTAATTGAAACTTTTTTATAAAATAAAATGCATTAAATTATTGTAAAGTTATCATAAGCTGGCTAATGCCAACTTTTTATACTATTTACTAGTAGTTTAAAGTATAATACAGAAATAAAGAGTTAAAATAGATATAAATAAAAATAAATAGAAAAAATAATTAAAAATAAGGAGTTATTAATACTTAAAACTTTGCAATTGAATGAAAAATAAAAAGTTAGAATGTATAAAAATTCATAAGGAATAACATATAAAACAACTTAACAAATAATAAATAATTTTATGATAGAAGAACAAAATATATCAAACCTATAACGTTGTTTCTTCAATGGTAAATATTTAATTTTAAATCAAAATAACAATATATTAAATTAAAGAGTTTAAATGACTCTTGAAAGAAGGTTTGAAAGTATAGTAATTATAATTTAATACCCTATTTAATGTCTTTTCAAACAACCTTTTACTTTTAAGATAATATTATCTTTTAATTTTGTGAATTTTGAAAAATATTTGCAATTACCAAAATTGAAAATTAAATCTTAAAAATGGAAATAGTGTCCATGCCAAAGTGAAAAAAATTATGTTATGACTTAGTTTTCAATTTATTTCTTTTCAATAATCTGCACAATACTTGAATTACAATTTAATGTTCTTATAAATTTTTTAATTTATTATGTTATAAAATATCTTTAATATATAATAATAATAATAATAATAATAATAATAATAATAATAATAATAATAAATAAAAATTTAATTGGGTAGTTTACATAATTTTAATGCAATAGAAAGTAAAAAAGTTAGAATACACAAAAGACATAAGAATTTAAAGAGATAAATAACAACCATAATTCTTTCAATAAGGATAATTTTAATAACTTTTAAAAAAAGAGGTTTAAAATTATGACATTCCTCATCAGTAATTTCATTAGATGGGCATGACTCTCGAACCACCTCATTCAAAAAAAATTTGTGGCGGCGTACCACTTCTGATTTAGGTCCAGCTATTTACATAATAGCTAATTTCACAAAACAACCATAAAATTTAAAACTTCATTTATATATTTATACATATATATAACAAATCCCAAATGTACACGACGAGATTACAACCTTGATGTAATTAATAGGATCTTAAAAATAATTATAAATACTTGCTCATCATATGACTGTTGCATTATGCCTTAACTTTACTTTAACTTAACTACCAATTCTTCAATATACATTTCTTATACATATATCATTAACAATTTTTCAAGACAACCTAACTTTCACTCATTGGCAAGGGAAAGATAATGTCATCCTTTATATCTTTAGTTCCCTATATAATCCTACAGTAGCTGTGCTATTCTTGTTACAACTATCCACTATAATCTATCTTACTAGACAGATGAAAATTTTAGGAATGGTGAGTATTTTCATAAGAAAATACCTATTGAATGAATAGAATACATTAAAGGTACAATTTATAGAATACCAATTGCTGACATCAGCATGTGAACTCGTCACCAATTTGTTCGTCGTCCTTTTTTCTTATTATAGAAAAATGAAGGAAAGGTAAAGGGAATATTGGAACAGCACCTAGGGATGGTAAAGTAGCACTTACAATCCTAGAATCTAGTTAGAAGAAAAATAGATTTGCTACTTGGTATCACCCGATAAATTATCTGTGTAAAGACTAAACAAATTAAATCTTTGGCTTGAAACCAAATCTGCTTATATATAAGACATTTAGATTCGGATGTGATGTGAGTAGGAGCATATCATACAACACAAGGTATCTCCATACTACCCGAACGCTATGTATTGTAGGCCCTGCTATATTGATGCAAAGCTTCTATAGAATGGGTACAAGAATGAACTAGCAATTACATGCAAGTGCAACCACAATATACACACACAAGCATATAATTAAATCTATATAAGGTTCATGAATATGGCAATTATATTACACACAGCATAACATGGTATAATACAAGCAATGTAACAAGAATAACATATGGTATAATACATGGCAAAACATGTCTACAAAAAAAAATAACAATGATTATGTCAACATACATATCTAGCAACAAGCATGGTATAATGAAAGCGTGAAAGCATAATAAATGAAGCAAATGATCATAGGAAAATTTCACTAAACACTTTGCCAAATTCGGCCAAGTCAAAGAATAACAAGAATTTGGATCCATTGAGATATAATGGAGGCCTAATTACAAGAGCAAGAGCTAAGAAGATGAAAGAGGCCATTGTGGGGCTCGTTCAAAGTCATTTTATGTCTTAACTTTACTTTAACTTAACTACCAATTCTTCAATATACATTTCTCATACATATATCATTAACAATTTTTCAAGACAACCTAACTTTCACTCATTGGCAAAGGAAAGACAATGTCATCTTTTATATCTTCAGTTCCCTATATAATCCTACAGTAGTTGTGTTATTCTTATTACAACTATCCACTATAGTCAATCTTACTAGAGAGATGAAAATTTTAGGAATGGTGAGTATTTTTATAAGAAAATACCTATTGAGATAAAATACATTAAAGCTGCAATTTATAGAATACCAATTGCCGACATCAGCATGTGAACTCGGCACTAATTTTTTCATCGTCCTTTTTTCTTATTATAGAAAAATAAAGGAAAGGTAAGAGGAATATTGGAACAACACGTAGGGATGGTAAAGTAGCACTTACAATCCTAGAATCTAGTTAGAATAAAAATGGATTTGCTATTCGGTATCACCCGATAAATTATTTATTTAGAGACCAAACAAATTAAATCCCTGGCTTGAAACCAAATCTGCTTATATATAAAACATTTAGATTCTGATGTGATGTGAGTAGGAGCATATTATATAACACAAGGTATCTCTATACTACTCAAACGCTAAGTATTATAGGCCCTACTATATTGATGCAAAGCTTCTATAGAATGAGTACAACAATGAACTAGCAATTACATGCAAGTGCAACCACAATATATACACACAAGTATGTAATTAAATTTATATAAGGTTCATGAACATGGCAATTATATTACACATAACATAACATGGTATAATACAAGCAATATAACAAGAATAATATATAATATAATATATGGCAAAATATGTCTACAAAGAAAAAATGACAATGATTATGTCAACATACATATCTACCAACAAGCATGGTATAATGAAAGCATGAAAGCATAATACATGAAGCAAATGATCATAGGAGGATTTCACCAAATAATTTACCAAATTCGGCCAAGTTAAAGAATAACAAGAATTTAGATCCATTGAGATATAATAGAGGCCTAATTACAAGAGTAAGATCTAAAAAGATGAAAGAGGCCATTGTGGGGCTCATTCAAAGTCATTTGGAGATTATAGAGAAGAGTCAAAGTGAATTCAAAGGTCAACTCATAGTCAACATAATCAACAACCCATCAAATATGGATTTGAGCCCAAGATATATACATCAAATTCAATATGAGGAACTTAATCCACAAGGAGTCCAAATACATGAATTAGACTAAGGGGCAGCAAGGAGCATGTGTTAGGCTTATTTATAAGCCTAAGATCCATATTAGGGCTGAATATGGAGTCCAAGATTACATTAGGCTAGTCTTTGTGTTTATCTCATTAATTAATGTTATTTTAGTATACTTAGGATAAGTTTATTAGTAGACATATATTTTAATATCTTAGTTTATGTAGGAGAGTTAGTTATCATCCTAATTAAATTAGGATAGTAGTTATTTATTTATTTGTTATCCTAATCTGATTAGAATTGTTATCTTACTATTATCCTAGTTTTATTAGGAGACAAGAGTTGTTACTAACCTATCCATACATGGAACTTATTTAGCTTAGGATTAGAAAAGTCTATATATATATGTAATGAACTCAAATTCGACAGATTTGATATTTTTTATTCATAATTTGAATATTCTAAGTTCTTATGAGAACTTTTTTTTGAATTTGCTTCTTGATTGAGTTGTGAATTTATACTTTGATAATTATAATTCTTGGCTATCAGCTATCTAAAGGGTTCTAATTCCTTTGGTTTATGCTAGATAGATCCTTGGGCAAGATTGTTATAGTTCTTGTTAGTTAGATTAGCAAAGGTTATGTCAGTTTGGTACTAGAGCCTAATCTACATATCTTTTACTGTAGTGTTTGAGCCATTTTAACATATTCAAACTTAGGAAGGAAGATCTTATAGCTATTCCTCATCTTCTTAAATCTAGCAATGAATAAGTCTGCACTTTCACTGGCTCTTTGAGTCACTCTGGATAGCTCAGTAATACATACCTCAAGCTCAGCATGGAAGAATTGTGTGTGAAATTGACGCTCCATCTCCTACCATGTGAAGATAAAATTTCTGGGCAAATTGGCATACCACGTGAAAGCTGCACCTGTCATAGTATTAGGAAACAACCTCAATTTGAAATTAGAAAAATTCTCATAGTTAGCCAATTAACCACATTGGATTGTAAACCGGGCTATATATTCCAAAGTGGACTACCCATCCTCCCCAGAAAATAATAAAAACTCTGGGATGTGATACCCCATAGGATATCGGTTGTCTCTATCAATAGCATCAGGGTATGGCTTGTGGAATTCTGAACGACCAATTTGGCATAGTCTAGGACCATACAGTTCTTGCACAACATCTCTTACAGCATCTAGATCTACTCCTCTTGGAGCTTGGGTACTGAAAGATAAGCTTGAATTATTTGATTTGGCCCTTAAAAGAATTACAAATTGGCTTAGGGAAATGCCATCTGTCCTTGGGTTAAAGGTACCTGCCCTTGATGAATGTTACCCCTCGAGCCTCTTCCCTGGTGAGTAACCTCCAAATTATAAATTCCAGGTTGATAGTTTGGATTTATCCTGCCAAATAGCTAATTATAAGGGATCAATCTAACATTATTAGAGCCATTACCATTGCAACCAGAAAGGCCATTCTAATTAGCCCTTCTACTAAAGTTCCCAAATTCTACCCTCCTATGTGGGGGAATATACCTTTCCTCCATAAGATTCTGGATTTCAACATTGGGTCTGACAGTAGAAGATGAATGTCCAGTATCTCCTTAAGATTGGACTGCCACTTTTGGAGATGTTTTCTGACTCCCTTGCTTTAGGCAAGCCTCACCCATTTTGGTGAATGAGGATGTTATCTCCTGTAAGGTTTGGTTTATAGTATTACTCATTTGTTGAAATATAGCATTCATCTGAGCCATTGAATCTTGAACATCTTTCAACCTATCCGAGAGGATGATTTGGGCATCTGAGCCCTGAGTTGCAGTTGCAGTAGTATCAACAATTTCTAATTCTTAGCCATCAGAGCCAAGGGGTGCCCCACTTAAGGCTTGTGTAAGCTCAGGAGGCACCAGATTCTCATGTTATTCAGAGTCATCACTGGTAGTTTCTACTAGCTTATTGTTGGTGGAATCACCAATGTCAGAGATTTCTTTTCCACTTCTAAATTTGGCCATCTCATTAGAATGCATTCTACCAAGCATGTCAAAAGATTTTTGGTACAATTTTTATTAGACCGAATTTGAGCATGCCAGGGGAGATTAATTCCCTAAATGAATTCAAACTTCTTCAGATAGGTATGGGTTCCCAAGCATCTTTACCACAATTTGCTTAAATTCCAACAAGTTTATGAATTATAGCAGTAATAATTGATGAATAGTAAAATGGCAAATTATTAAAATTAAATTTTTTAATGGGATAATGATAAATGAGCTTGAGAAAATGATAATTGTGAATTATATTTAAATAAAAGAAAATACAAGATTGCTAAGAAAAACATAAATTTTGATAAAAGCTAAACAAAATAGCTATTGGATTTGATAATTTGCCAATGATTGGTTGATTATGTTTTTTGGTGATGATGCTGATGATCTCTGTTAGTTCCTTTCCTTCTTTTTATAACTCATTAACTTCTTAAAAAAGTTTCAGCTTCTTTAATTTTTCAATAGTTTCCCCCATTAATTTTATAACTTCCACGTCTCTCTGAGTTGTCTCCATACCTCAATAGTCCCTGAGCAGTTCATTTGGAATTTTCCTCCTTTTCCCCAAGCCAAAAATTAAATTTTCACCAAACTAGAGTTAATTTAATTGTAAATGGATTGGGCTTGGTGGAATAGGCTCAACATTGGCTTAAAATTTATGTTGGGCCTAAACAGTTATATAATATTAAATTCACTAAAAACTCACTAGTTTTGGTATGAAAAAATGGTGTCAATTAATTTTTAATAAACAAAAAATATCTAAATTGAAGAAGCGGCTATAAATGCTTTTCATTGTTTGCTAAGCAAGACATATTCTATTTGGATTGCAGGTCTTGGCAAATGTTTCTCTAGATGGGGAAGAATATCAACATGCCATTTGGGTTGCTTCTAACTGATGGGTTTATTGTGCTTGCAAAAATCTTCTATTTGGGTACTTGTGATTCTCTCTATATGAATATCTATTCTTGTTTCATAGTAAGTTTGTATAGCTTTATTGAGATGAAGGATTTTATATTATGGATGAAATTTTGAGGACTACATATATAGGTGTACTTTGATTTATTTCCTCCTCATATGTTTAAATGTGTTTGCTTATATTAATTTTTATATAAAAATTAGGGTTGTGATTATTAATGGGGATCCCTATTCTTTAAGTTAATTTTAGGAAAGATTGGTTCAAAATGTTTCTCTTTCAATCACTAATTCACAGTAAAGTACAACTTAATTCAAGTGTGTCCATTGTACAACTATATTATTTTCATAAGAAGTTATATTTTGACCATACCTAAATTAATATAAGACTTTAATTCCAATTTTTTAAGTGATATAGGTGATAGTAAATGTTCTTTAAGCTACATTTTTCCCTCTTTATTAGTGAGACAATTTCTTGGTGCATCAAATAGTAAAGTTATGTAGCAAATAGTATTATAAACTATGAACTTATTGCTTATAGTTTTACCACTTTTCATATAGCTTTGATTGAAGGTTTCTTGCAAATTTTAAAAATTAAAAATTTAGATAATGATCCAATTGAAATCAAATATGACAATCAAGAATAAATCATAAAAAACATAATTAATTATTTAAAGTATACTCCTTTTAACTCCTACAAGCATTAATCTTTCTTCAACGAGTTGGTATGCCTTATTAGTAGTTGTACGCTTGAAGTTTCCAGCTCTTTTGTGTTTATTTCCAGATATTATAATAAAACAACTGTCAGTTCATAAATATAGGAAGCATGTACTCAACACTCCTTAACTGTAAAAGAAACATCACAAGTTATTAATTAGTTAAATGTTTGCCTATAGATATATAGATCAATAGATATGCAACTAAGATTAATCACTTACCATCCAAAAGAACATGTAAAAAGAATAGGTTGAGTCTTTATCAGTGAGACTAACAGATTTTGCTCTTATCCATAAAATCAAAGCTAGCAAACAATGGCTTAATATCTGCATTAATAAAACTCATGTTTATTAATGACATAGTTTTTACTTTCTAATTTATTATAGTAACACATAATACATACTGTGATAAGTTTGTTTAATGGGGAAGAACAAAAAGCTCCAACTACAACAGCAACACCATATGCAAATAATATCATGTTGACGCAACCCCACAAGACCTTGTAATAAGACGCCAACATAAAATAAGAGCACAAAATAAGTTCTATATATTATTTATTTCTTTAATCCTTTTTCTAATATATGAAAAACAATAATAGAGCAAGTAATTATTTGCTTACTTACTTTTTTTGCGCCAAGAATAATAACCAATGTTTGAATTCCAAATTTCCTATCCCCTTCTTCATCTGGTAAGTCCTATTGAAATTGGAAAAATTTGCTAAAATTTGAGAAATTAATAATAATTAGTTATAAATATAACTGAGATTTATCTAACCTTGAGGAATGCAATGGCTATATTGAAGAAAGATGTGAAAGCCATTGCACATACTAATGATCTGGGAATAATAATTATTGGTTCTTTGAGGACATACTTCTGCATTATTATTATTCCTTTACTTGTTAATGAAACAAAAACATACAGTTTCTCATATTTTCTTGAAAAGATAATGCATATGTATAGTTTTCATACCTTTAAGTGCATGAAAAGACTAATATGATAAGTAAATGACCCTAATGCCACATAACCACATGCAATAAGAAAAGGATATCTCTTCCATCTGAGAAAGGGAACCTATAATTAACATAGCAATTATGGTTAGCATATAATATTGTAAAGCTAATGTGTAGAACAAAAAGAAAAGCTTACGTTGAGGGAGTATGCACTTGCAAGTGCAAAATGTATGAGGAGGGCAATAAGAAGTGGTGGAGATTGAAGCATAACTCCCATCGTAATACTCTGGTTAAAACAACAACAACAAGAAATAAATAAATGATGCATGCAGTTGGATATCTAATTAATCTATTCCCTCCTTCTCATTTTTCTTCCATATGTTATTTATAATTAGATAACTACTTACCAATAATACAGTCACAAGAGCAACTATAATGCCAACTTTCATTGAAAGGTCTCCTGAAGCGATTGGCAAGTAAGGTTTGTTTACCTAGTAAGATGATATTTGAAAATGAATATTATCATATTCTTGCATCAAAATAAAAGATTCTAAATAACAAAATTTATGATTATACCTTATCTAGTTCATGATCAGCCAATTGATTCACTACCACTGTGTAAATATCCATCAACAAGATTGGCCCTGTTGCCTAATTTTAACTATTTAAATAAGTATCCCATGCTTATTATTAATTTTCCATCAAAGTATATCAAGCATTTACTAATACCTTTAGAACTCCTATAAAAAAGTTTGGAGATAGATCTCTAATTGTTTCCACTGAAAGAAGCGAAATTGATGTTGTTGTAAAAATCTGATTATAAAAAGAAGATTAAAGAACATTACTCGCAATATAAGGCATGTATTATTTTTGTTTATCTTGATATAAGTTAGAAAAAATGGGATTTTTATGGAGGCAGACAACATATCTAAGCTATATAAGGTATATGTTATTATACAGGAAAAAAGTAATAAGGTATATCCTAAACATTAAACAAGTTAATTAAATCATACTTTTGAAATCATTTCAATTTGCTCCTTTAATTTTACAAATTGTGCCACTTTTATCTAATTTTACTTTAAAAAACTAATTGTATTTTTAAATATTAATTTTAAATCCCTATAACATGAACTTGGCACATTTTCAATTTTTTAAAGAAAATAATATGACATTAAAAAAAATTGCCAAATCTTATTCTTACCACTCTCAAAATAAACTTAAAAATTAATTTCTAAATTCTTACATAAAATTTGAATTTTTCATGTATTAATTAATAAAAATAATAAGTAAAAACAAAAGTTACAACTTCTATGTAAATTTATTATATATATTAATATTAACAAAATTAAAAATATTAAATAACCATTTTTAACTATTACAATAAACAATAATAAAACTTTTTAAAATATTTTTATTTCCTCAAATTATTTTTTTGGAAAAATTAAATATTTTAGTATCTTAAAATTTTCTTTTTTTCTCCATTTTATTTCTTTTGCTTGATCCCTAATAGAAAAATTTTAAATAATACGATTGAAGTTGAGATTTATATTGAAAAGTTGAAAATTTATGAAAATATTTAGAAATTAATTTTTGAAGTTAATTAAATTTTG
>CATIWO010253916.1:0-11653 GCA_949673435.1 Macaranga tanarius | reverse complement strand
AATCATATGTCCTCATCTTAAGTTCAATTCTCGATAAAACAAGACTACTACTAAAAACTCTTTTCTAGCACCGAAACTCTTTTCGGGTAAGTTGAGTTTGATCTGGCCAGGTACTTATTCATCAAGAATAACTTATATAGCATAAGATCTTATCCCGGTTCACTCCAGGTAATGAATTCCATCTTGGCCGATCACTCATCCCTACATATAACCAACTAGAGCTGCCACACGCCATATACCCATACGTGGCTAGCACAGGAATGTAAGCAGTAGCAAACTCTAACCAACCATATGTGGATGACCGTGTCGCCTCAGGTCAAAGGACCATATTCACTATTATGCTCAAGATTGTGATTGTTGACTTAAGTGAATATCCATATAATCATAAATCTTACGTCACAGTTCGCTCCACTCATCACATGAGTATCCACGTGTCTATTCTGATATCTCATATCAAGTAGTATGAGACTCACGACCTCCCAATATCGATATCACATACCGATCAAGGAAAATAGACAGAGGTGATAGTCTACGGATTAATGCTACCCATATATTAATCCTATGACTATGAACATTTATAGTACATGTACTAAATAAGTTTGTCACTCATATTATCAACTCTTGATGATAAACTTATTTAACATTGTACTAGGGGTAAATATTCAAATAAACAAACACTTTGATCCAAATGAATATTTTATTGCCATGGGGATAAATATACAATGTCTATATACATGAATGGCCATAGGGTACATCTACACTAACATATTTATCATTATATTACTTGTGTAATCAGTGCACTTGCGGTTTAGTACTAATCACTCCTCTACTAAACAAGAACTGATTTTTGGATAACCAATCAACAACTTGGTTTGATCATCTAATAATGTAATTTATTCTAACATTTACTTTACCAAGAAAGTCTAATAGTTGTTGAATATCCTCTATTACATTTATAAGGTTCCAATTGATGTTTTGTGGATCATCACCTATGGCTCAGATAACCTCTTAAGCATTGGCATAAGATTATTAATGTTAGTCTCATTACTATATATGTGAAAAAAGGGTGACAACATCTACAGTGCTTGAACTTTATAAAATTTGATAATTTAGTGTTTAAATTTTTTTAATAATTAACTATTGTAATATGTTAAAAAACGACAATAAAGTGTATGTAATAAGTTATATGGTAAAAATGACTAAATTACTCATAATAATGATTTAAATTTGTTTTCTATTAAAAAATAATGCATTTTTTTTTGTTAAAATCATGATAAATATATTTATTTAAACCACTAATTCTACACTATTCAAATCTCAATTTTATCAAATTTACTAAAATTGTAAATTAAAGAGAGAAAGTGAAATAAAAATAAAAATAAAAATAAAAATAAAAAGATTTTAATTTTTACTTTTTCATTAACTAAAAATTATATTTTTAAATATTTTAAATATTTTTGTTTATTATTTAAAAGTAATTAAAAGTTATTGTGTATGCTTTTTTAAGTTTAGGACTATAAAATCTTTATGTATTATTGGTAGGGAATTTGTTGATGAACTACTATATACACTTTATTATCATTTTTTACGAATTGCAACACTTAATTTTTATTAATACGAAAGTTGAAACAATACAAAGTTCAAACACAAATGTCATTATCCGAAAACAAAAAAATGGTTGATAAAAGATGATTGCAAAATAGCAGCTTAAGTGACATCCAAAATGTGATCGAAAGATATTTCATTTTAATCAAAACTATCTTTCCAAAGTAGCTGATTTGTAGCCAAAACCATTGGGAATTATGTTTGCCCTTTTTTAATTGGTGTTCGGAATTTTTATGTCCTAATTGATGCTTATGTATATATTTTCTTCTTGGCTAATATAATTCTAGTTTTTAAAATAAATAAAGGGATAAATATATAAATGATGTCTAAACTTTTTTATTTTTGCTATTTTTGTATTTAACATTTTTTTTTTACAATTAAGTGCCTGAACCTGTAAATTTTTTTTAAAATGATGTTTTAGCAGGTTTTACAGGTTAAAGTACTTATATGTCTTATTTTAAACAGTAAATTAACTTAAATGCCCTTTTTTTATTTTAGATTTTATTTTCTTATTTTTAATTTTAAAAAATTATTTTTTACTTATATATATTAAATTTGAAAGAAAAATATTTTGAATACTATTACAATAAAATAAAATAAAATGAAAAATTGAACTATAATTATTAAAAAATAAAATCAAATAAGGATATTATATTTATTTTTAAATTAATTACAAAGAGTGAAAAGAAAAATACAATTTAATTAAAATAAAATACAAAATAAAATTTTATTTATTATAATTAAAAATAAAAATAATAGAAATTTTTAATGAATAAAAATTTTAATTTGACTAAAATCATTAATAAAAAATTAAATTCAACTACTATAATTAAGAAAAAAGAAAATAATATTTAATTTTTCTTTTTTAGTTTGATAAATAAAAAAATTTTTGTTTCTAATAATTTTTTTAAAAATAAATAATTACAATAAAAAAATAAAATCGAAAATAAAAAGAAGGGCATTTAAATCAATTTACTGTTTAAATTAAGACACATAAACACTTTTAACCTATGAAACTTACTAGAGACATCATTTTAGAATTTTTTTGGAGGCTTAGATACCTAATTGTAAATAAAATTGTTCGAATACCAAAATAACAAATGTAAAAAAATTCAGACACCATTTATACATTTATCCCGATAAATAAAATAGAGCCCATGGTCAATATGGAGTTTGTTGAAATTAATTTTAGTATACTTGAGGCCACTTTTCTGATAGTTGGTAATTTTTTAGTAATAACGATAATTTTTGTGTTTATATGTGTTTAATGTTTTTTTTTTAATTACAATTAAGTGATGTAACTTGTAAAAATATTACACAACAATGTGGGTGTGTAATCGGTAATAATCAAGTTACCTAGAGGTTCATGCTGACTATCGATGAAGACTCAATAGCAATAAATAACTTGGAATTGCACATGATAATCATATGATACTTATCTATTAAATGAAAGATTATCTATTAAATGAAAGATTAGCTATAAGAGAAATTAAAAGAAAAGTAAGAACCTTTTCCTCATCATTTTTCTTCTCCATTTCTTAGCATCATCATTTTTCTTATCCTCTTCCCTTAAATTAACTTTCACATTGACCTAATTACTAAAAAAAATAGAAGTGATTGGTGATATATATTTTTGTGAAAAGGGTTGCATGATGGGAACCTCCTTAACAATCCAAAATTTAGGTAAAAGACTTATAACATGAGAGAATGAACGATGTTCATTTTTTATATGGATTGATCCTTCTATTTGTAATAGAGCAAAGACAATAATACCTTACTTATTAAGAAGAATTAATACTATAAAAGGAGAGATGTGTAGGAGTTAGAGGAAAAAAAGTTACTATGAGAATAGACAAATTTTTCTATTGCAATTTTTATAGTCAAATGAACTAGGCATATGATGGAAGGAGAAAATATTAATTTTGCCCGCACAATTAATATTAGGTGATAGTTACTAATGATAAGTTAAGGGTTTAATACAAGGTAGAATAAATATAATTTAGATTTTATGTTAATGAATTTAGGAAAAATGTATATTGATTTGAATGGTTCTATGTTAATTGGTGCTCTTTCATAAATGTAACTCTTAAAATAAATATATTGAGATTTTTTTTATTGCTTAAATAGCTTTATTTTATAATGTTATCAATGTGTTTGATGAAATGCTTGAAAAAAGGGATATATAATTTTATATTTTAAAATAAAATGCATCTAAATTTGTAAAAATCCTACTTAATTGTGGAAAACGAACTGTGCATTATTGTAGAATTGACACGTAGAAATGAACAAAAAAATGTGCATTGAATTCCGTGGCAATTATGTTACCCTGTCACAAAAATTATATTGTTCACAATTTTATCAAAAAATTATCAACAAAATATATGGCTCATAAACTTGTCCAAAAAGTTATCATATTAGCAATAAACTTATTTCCAAAATATGTAGCTTAAAAATTTATCCAATAAAACTGCAATATTAACATTCATATTACAAACTTGATAAAAAAAGTTATAGTGTTAACAGGAAAAATACACTTGTCAAATTCAATTAATACTCAAAACTCTATGAACCAAAATCTAACTCTCTTTTTTTGTTTCACTACCATGATTTTGATTTGGCTAGCTTGTATATTATAATTATTACTTTCTTCATTTTCACATTTATCTTTTGTTTTGTTTGTGGTTTTGCAGTTGATTTATCTTCATACCCTTCATTTTTGTATCTTGTATTTTTTGAAAAAGATAATGAGATACATTAGTGAATACTTTTTTAAAAAAAACAAAAAAACTCAACAAAGTATAGTTAAAAATGATTACTTACAGTTGAGGTCTAGTAATGGATATCTTTTCCCATTTTTTGAATCCATCATATTTTTCTATCATGAATGAAGCTCCCAGGTTCATTACCAAATCTCCTTTTACCTTTCAATAGATGACCCTTTGGGAATCAGTCTTTGGCTGCATAAAAAAAGCAAGTTAAGCATTATTTGTTAAAAATAACAAAATTCAATATTAGTTTCATCCATTAACCACTACATTGCTAGTGATTATGTTCGTGACTACACCATATCCAGTTGGCAATTGTATAGCAAATCCTAGCATATAAACATTATTGCCCCCATTTTTCCTTGAATAGGTATGCATATTGCTTCATCTTTCAGCACTAAAAAATCTAAAAATTTGACTCATATAAATAGTGGCATTTATAGCTGCTAAATCATTTGATATTGATTGGCTTTGATGTTGTTAAGTTGCAATTTTAGTGTAATCATGTTCTTAGGCCCTTGATTTCCACTTTCTTGTGCATTGGCATTTTGTTTACTTGTAAGTCTTTCTTCTAATATGTGAATATTTGCATTCTTGTTGGTTTTATAACCTATGTATAAACCATTCCATAAACACATATAAAGAATATTGCAAAAGCTCATAAAAAAATCATTTAACAACTTACACAACCTCAAAACATAACTTACTATAAGTTTTAGTATCCTGACATGTCTTACAATTAGAGGTGATGAATTAATAATATGTAACATTATATAATTTCTATATATTATAAAAATTAAGCAAAATCAACATTAATGATTTTATAAAAGTATAAGTTTAGGAAATACATCACTTATATGTGATTCAATTATAATCGCAATTGCAGGTTGATAATGTGATTGCTTCACATTGGACAAGTTTTTCTACTATGTCCTTTCTCAAAACATACTTGATATGTCATAATTCTTCCTCTCATAGAGAGTTTAAACCCACTTGAAGGCTAACCATCTTCTTTCATCATATACTTAGCATGTGTACTAGACATCTTTTTGTAAGGAGGAAGTTGTGAATGGTCATTACTAGTTCTTTTTTCTAAAATTTAAAACCATTCATTAGCTTGATTATTTTTCCATATGCTTTTATGGCTTTCCTAAACTAATGATACATATATTGCTTATGCTCCTAGTCTATATATTGTATGGTATAGATAGTTTAAGGACATGAAATGCCAAACAATTTTCATTTTCTATGTGAGCTAGTTCCATTTTGCAGATAAAAAACATAAGTATTCCCCTTATACACAACTGTAAATCCATTATCTCCATTCCATAACACTATGTAGCATGAAAATGGAAATAAGGCAATGATAAAATATAGAAACGGATACGGCGAAATGACATTTCTAAAAAAATATAAGAAATGAAATATGAGAAAACGTGTAAATATTAATAATATAAGGGTATATAAATAAATATTGAAAATATATAAAATATATAAATATAAATTTTCTGTATAAATATTAGCATTTTTATTTATTACTATCAATTAACAGTATGATTATAGAAATTATTTTATTTAATTAAGAAAAATATAGAATTATTTTTCAATTTATCTTCTTTCTTATTTAGGAAAATACTAAATAAATATATTTTCCAAGTTGGAAATGCATTTTTAAGTTGGAAAACATGTTTCCTAATTTTTTAAATTTACAAAAATAGCTTTGAAATATTTTCAAGGAATTTCCTGAAGTTTTTAATATGGAAACGTTTCCGAAATGGGAAAATATCTAATGGTAGAAGTTTTTGTGTGTCATAGCATAACATATTACAATTGCCACTTTCTTTAATGTTCAAAAGTAGTTTTCTCTTAATTCCAAAGCCATACTTTCCTACCCATTTAGTGGCCAATTCTTTATTACTAACTATTCATTTGAAAACTAATTTTCTAATATCTTCTAACATTAAATATATATTCTTAGTCCTAACTTCTATGATTTTTCCGTTTGCTATCTATAATATCACACATAGTTTCAAATAATGGTAGCGGCTATAATCGCGGTTGCGATCACGTATAATGGTAAATGATCTGTCGTGGAGTTAATGTAACAACAATTGTCTGTCGAGGTGAATTTTTTTTTCAAAAAATTCAAATATTTGAAATAAATAGAATTTAAAGGTGCTCATTTGAATATAAACATAAAATTATCTAATAAGTATAACTATAATAAAAAATTATATATTCTATTGGCTCATATAATCATCATGCATATATAATACCATAAATGTATTAATTAATCTATTTCTTCATATAATAAATATACACACACTAATATAAGTTCATAATGTACTACAAAATAAGAAAAAGAGTCTAAGAAATTACACATTTTTCAGCCTAGTAATGAAATCAAAATCTATTTCTAGCGGTACAATATTTTTTTAGCAATATTTTAATATGGCACGTATATAAATATTTAACAGTTTTCATTTTTTATGATGTTAATTTTATGATGTATTTAGATCGGGTTAAAAGAGATTAAGTGTTATTTTTATAATGTCCTTTTTGTGAGTCTCAGTCCTAGCCACCAGTCTTAGTCATCTGATCTCTCTTCCTTTCATTTGCCTAATTACTAGTACCTCTTTATGCAAGAAATATAAGAGATATAATGTGAGTAGAAGGTAAATGTTTTGATGAAATGTTTTTTTGCTAATGAGTAAAAGTTTAGTGACTTACACTTTTTGTTTTTTTATTGATATGAAATATAGTATTATCAATTACTAAACTAATGAGAATCAAGGTAGGCAAGGAGCATTCATGGGCCAATTATATAGAATTAGAGGTCTAATGTCAAGAAATCGGGTCAAACATGCTAACATGGCACTTTCAAAGTTGATTTACAATCTTCTAGCTAAGGAAAGTATGAATTTTGAAGATGTCAAAGTTGAGAAAGCATCATAAGGCTTGTCAATGTGTTTTTCGCAAGTTTTTAAGGCTTTGAAGGAGTTCCAAGTTATACATGCCCGTGTCCCATAGCATATGGTCGTGTTTGAAGCACCAAAAAATCCAGTAGGGTACACGACCTGAGACATATTCGTGTCTGTAACACACTCTGCAATACGTCCATGTATCTGCCTATGTTCAGTACTGCCAAATTTTAGGGGTTGAAACACGGCTACCTACACAGCTTTGTATCGTCTTTGGAGTCAAATCTGAATTATTTAGGAATTTTATTATTTTAATTCTTATTTTAGTTTTAGGGTTTAGTTTGGGGAGTTCTAAGTTTAATAGGACTTTCATAGCCTTTGTTTTCCTATAAATAAGTATCATTCTTGATGTAAAAACAATAAAGTTTGAGATTTATAAAATTTTCTAGGAATTTATTTCCTTTGGTTCTTGTATGAACTATATTGATCTTATCAAACAAATTGCTTATGGTGGCTATCTTTATTCCTTATCACCCTCTTATTCTTCTTTATTCTAGGGTATAGCGGAAAATACTCTGAATTAATTTGATCAATTTGTAATGAAGGATTTTTGGTTTAATATATCTAAGGTTTGGGTTGGTTGATTCAAACAAATTTAGGGTTTTTTTCTTTATCCTTTATCTTTATTTGTTTAATATTTATTCCGTTAATTTTGGTACTTTTTTGGATATGTGTGGGTTGATTTGAGATTGTTAGAGGTTTCCTATCAAGATCACATCATTTGGTATCAGAGCTTTGGCTCATCAAAATTCAGGTTTAATTTAATTTTTAAAGTTATCTTCATTAGCATTCTAAAAAAAAATTTTTTTCCTGCATAATTATTCATTATTCAAATTAGTATTATTTCTAATTCATCTTTGAATCCACATATTATCTTGTGAATTTATTTGTGAATTACGCATCGAGTGAAAAAAAAAAGGAAAAAAAATTCGGAAGAAAATAAATCAATCATTATTGTGCACATCCAATTGGGTAAATCTTATTGGATTTATTGTTATTGTTCTAGTTTATTTTCTTTGCATTAAAGATTCAAGAATTTGTTCGTCACCCCTTCCATTAAATTGCTTCTAATTTTGTTTAGCCATTTTCTTTGAATTCTTAATTTTCTATTTAATTCGTCTTGTTTTTTGAAGTTTTCTTTTATTTTCTTTGAATTTCGTGGTGTTAAGGAATTGAGGGAGTTCTCTATAGGTAATTTGATTTGGTGAGAAAAATTATAGTTCTATCAAGAACTTATAGGGAATAAACTTAGGATTGTGTGATTGGTAAGATTAATAGAGTGCTTAAACACGAGTGGATTGACTTGGCGAGAGAGAGGAGTGGAAACACGTAAGGAAGTGATCGTAAAGCCTTATTTTTTGTTAATTGTTTAACTTTAATCTCTAAAGATGTCACAGGGATCATAGGATCAAAAATTGGAAAGAATAGCGGCAAGCATGGATATTTTAATCACCAAAATGAAGAAGATGCAGCTGTTATATAGCAATTTGAAGGATCCAGTTGATAAGACAAATACCACAATAGTGGAGATTAAAGTAGGGCAATCTAAAACTAATCAAACATGCTATATACATGAGAAGGACTTCAAGGAAGACTTTAGTGATAACCTGGATAGGTTTGGTGCAAGACTTAATTCACAAGGAGAAGTTCAAAGAAGGTGTCACAAGGAAGACGATAAGCATTGAGTTAATTGCAACATAAAAAATATCACATTGAAAATTCCTTCATTCCATGGTAAGAATGACCCTTATGCTTACTTCGAATGGGTACTACAAATGGAGGAAGTGTTTGAACATCAATAGTATAGTGAGGTACAAAAGTTTCAACTTGCTTCTCACAAATTCAGAGGTCGTACTGATTTATGGTGGAGTGATTTGGCAGCATTTCGACGAACATATGGAGAAGAGGAGATTAGAAGTTGGAAAGTTATGAAGAGCTTAATGCATAAACATTTTGTTCCTGATTTTTATAGGAAAAAATTCTATAATAGATTGCAAAGACTTAAACAATGTGATTTGTGTGTTAAGGAATATACTAAGGAGTTTAATATGTTGGTGATGGGAAGTGACCTAAGAGAATCTATAGAGCAGATTATTATAAGATTTTTAAAAGGGTTAAAGTGTGAAATTACACAAGGGGTGGAATTATAACCTTTTATGTCTTTGTAGGATGTAATTAAGCTTGCTTTGGAGGAAGAAAGGGAACTTAAGAGGGACAACACTACTTTTAGTTATGGGCAACATAAAGAAAAAAATTATTGTTATTGCACTTAAAATTGAGATTTTGCCATATGACATTGATGAAAGAAGTAGTGGTGATTTTAATGTTCATAGTAAGTGTAACGTTCGTCATTTTGGAAGTACTGTTCATGCATAGTAAATTACATGACATGTGGCATAGAGTTGTAAGTTGCATGTATGTGGCATGTGCATTTTTTATGGAGAGGGGTATAGTTGTAAGAGAAGTTTGGACCTAGGTGTTAAGAATAGAAAGTTGTGGACCTTAAGGTAATTGTTCTAGTGTGTGAAGGGTGTGTAGAGAGAGTTTTGGATATTTGTATATATATATATAATATTATATTAGTTTATTAAGAGATAAATATGTAATTATTAATTTGGTGAGTATTTAATATTAGAAGACTTTAGAAGGGGGCAAATGTAATTTTGTGATTTGTGAATTTATTTGTGTGTATATATATATAATTATTTGATTTGTTATTGATGATTATTATTATTATGGGATTTTATATAGATAAATATCAATTAAATAAGGATACTTTAGTGGACAATTGGTTTGTTTTAATTGGTGAAATTATTAAGTGAGTGTGGGTATATGTAAGAAGAAGAGTGTAAAGTGCAGAGAAGAAGAAAAAGAAAAGAAGGGTGTAGAGAAAGAGAGGAAGAAGAAGAAATTGAGAACTTTGGAAAGACTTGTTCATTTCATATCCATCCAAAAATCTTTTGGGGAAGCTTGAGGAGATTTAGGAGCTGTTGGGAGCATCAATTAGGTAAGCCATGTATTTATTTTGGTTAATTGAAGGTAGGGTTGAAGATGGCAATTTCGGGTCTGTTGTTCATGTTGCATCAGTCAATTGATTTTGATCATATCTAGAGTTATATAACTCTGATTTGAATGATCTTTAGTGTTATGGAAACTTCAGGATGTCTACTACAACTCTTGTATTTTAAGGAAGCCGAAAGTTTAAGGTTTAGGTTGAGTAATTCATCTTGACATTTTTATGCTCACAGGGCCACTCTGTTTTGCCCGATTTTAGTCGAAGATGCATATTTAATTATATGCATGTCAAAATTAAGAAATTCCAATTGGAATTTGTGGTAGATGCATTTAGCTAGCTTCAGTAGAAATTGCATGATTTTTTGACTTGGTTAGAATACATTGGGTCAACTTGAACCTAGAGCTTGGAATTATATAGTTGAGTTTAAGTGTTAGAGTCTTGTTTGCTAAGTGATATTGATGTGTGGACATGGTGTAGGTGCTGATAAAGATTAGGTGGTGGAAATCAATAGAAAAGCTTCTATTTTGAGGGAGTTGAAGCCTTTGAGTAAGTAGTTATTAATATAATGATATATATGTTAATGCTCTTGAATATGAAAAGAATAAATTGCTAGGAATGCAATGAATAAGACATGTGATGTGCTATAAATAAATTTATGATTGAGTATGGTATGAAGTGAGATATGCCTAGTAGAATATGTGAACTATATCGCTCAATGTGAATTGACAATTATGTGATAGCAAAAATGAAATGAAGCATGTATATAAATATAATGCTATGCATGAATTGGCATGAATTGTGATATGATATGAATGGAGTATATGAATGGTGTAAATTGATGATTTGTGATTTGAGTATGATATGGATATAGAAATGTGTTGTGTATGTGCTAAGAAGTGAGATAAGAACACTGAAATGTGGAATTGTGAAATGTGAAATATATGATGAAATTATGAAATGTGAATTGATAATTGAATGATGATTGATCTGGGATCTCTGTGTGAGGAATAGTCCCAGATGGTGAGGAAAATGTGTGATAGTGAGGCTGAGCCTAGTGGATAGCCTTCACTGATGTGAAATCTGGAACTGAGCCTGGGGGATAGTTCTAGTAGTGGTCACATGAAAAAGAATGAAAATGTGAGATGGGTAAGCTGAGCCTGGAGGATAGCTGCCCAAAATTTTATATGAGGATGTGAGGTTGTGAGACTGGGACTGAGCCTGGAGGATAGTCTCAGTATGTGACCACTTGTGAGAAATGCGCATGTGAGGTGGTTCCGGCCGGAAAC
>CATIWO010253909.1:0-14296 GCA_949673435.1 Macaranga tanarius | reverse complement strand
ATAAGATTATTTAAATTAAATATACACTTATTGATTAATAATTCAAAAGTAATTTATCAATAAATATTTTAAAATTCAGTATTTACATATACTAGCCGTAAATTTGAATGCTTACACCATAAATAAATCTATATTTTATTTCATTATTTTAAAATACAAACAAAATAAATTAGTCTTAATAAAATGTTAATTATAAAATAATTATATAGTTTTAATTTTATATTTTTATGATATTTGCACAATTATTAAAAAATTACTATCATTTTTTATAAAATTATTACTATTTTGTACTGATTTAAATTATAATTTGTATTGAAATAATTAAAGTAATTTTACTTTAATTATAATAAATGAACTATAAAAGTCACCTACTTATTAATATGGTTATTTTTTGTTTTTTTGGTTGATTAATTTTTTAATTTCTAAATTTATTTCTAATAGAATGAATTAATTTTTATTGTTAACAATATCTATAAAAATTTAAAAAATTTATTTTATTTATATGAGTAAGAGTTAGGACTTGCGATGAACTAAGTATGCCTCCATTAAAAAAAAATAATCTCAAATTCAATTCTAGTTATAAATTATGTACACAAATTCATTTTAAACTTTTACTATGTATTTTTGTTTAGAAACTAATTAATAATACTCTATTAACTAACATGAAATATTAACTGAAAATTACCTAGCAAATATATTTGCCCCTTAATATTTAAAAATTATACTTTTATTATTAAACTAATTGTCTTGTTAAAATTTAATTATAAGTGATGATTATATGTAACACCTACCTTTTAGCATACGTATTTATGACGTATGAATTGCATTTTATGCATGTTAGATAATGAGCTTTATTTAAGTTTAATATTTGGTATAAGTGTAGAGAGGGACCAAATTAAAAAAAAATTGGAGCGAATTGTCACAATAATAAGTTTTGGGCTATTGTAAATTAATTCCATTTCATTAAGGGGCTTGGTAGAGATTTTGATGATATTTTATTATATTATTAAGTATTATTATATTTATTTATTGGTGATAAATATGTATTTAATTGTTGAGTTGTGCAATTATTAAAAGAAGAAAATAGGGAGGCCATTTGGTGCATTTTGATTGGTTGAAGTGTGTGGGTGTATATATGTGCGTATGTTGTTGTGAGTGTAGAGATTTTTGGTATAGAAGAAGAAGAGAGTTCTTGTTAGAATTTGAGGATTTTTGATCTTGTTTGAGCTAGCAATCCATAGCTTTGGGAGGTCTTTTATTCAATTGGGGCTCAATTGGTAAGTTTCCTTGTGTTTTTGGATTGATTTAAGTTGAGTTTGGTTAGTTGAATTTCGGGTATATTTTTCTCTATTTTTCAGTCTCATTTTTTGTGCCATATTTCGAGTTATAGAGCTCTGATTTGAGCATGGTTGGACTCTCTGGAAACTTTAGAGAGTCCTCTATATTTTTTATATTTCGGGTTTGGACTGATTTTGTTGTTAAGAAGGGAAATCAGGATTCAGACATTTTACTGCTCACAGTAAGTGCCCTGTTCTACCCGAATGGACTTAAAAATCCATAATTAAATCTCTACATATGCTAATTATGTGATTTTAGTTGGGAATGAAATTAGACCCATATATGTAGAGTCTGTATGACTTTAGTGATTTTAGGAGCTGTCTATGATTCTTAAGAGCATCATGAACTTTATATATCAAACATATCAGTAGTAGCATATAGGTTGATTTGTGAATTTTCTGGTGTGTTGGTTAGATGGTGATATCTAGAGTTCTAGAACTCCAAATTTAGCAAGGTTTGATGCTTCCTCTATAACTTTTGTGTTTTGACCCTGAGTTGAATTTGTTGTTAAGGTTGACTAGTAGGGCTTGACATTTTCTTTCTCTTGCTATCAGCTCTGTTTTACCTTGATTTAATTAAAAATTCATAATTTATTCCATACATGTTTGATTTAAGTAATTCCAGTTGGAATTGGAAGTAAACTCATATGTCTAGTTTAAGTATTATTTTTAGATTTTTGGACATGTGTGTGAATTATTTGGATACATTGAACCTTGAACATCAAGTTGCACCTAGTTGCATTTAGTTGAATTGGATGCAAGAGTCAAGCTTGTTATGTAGTATTAATGTGCAATTATGTGTAGGAGTGGACAAGGATAGAGAAGATACCAATCACTAGGAGAGCCTTGCTTTTGAAGGAGTTAAAGCTTGTTGGTAAGTAATTATTAACATAATGCTTACATGTAGTGATTTTCATGTAACTATAGTTATTTAACCATATTGATTTGTATAGGCCATTTAAGTGGCAAGAATGATGAGTATATATATATATATATATATATATATGTTATTATGAGAAAGCATGATGAATATATATATGTATATATGAATATGTTGTTGTGAGAAAGCGTTATCAATATATATATATATATATATATATATATATGTATATGAATATGTTGTTGTGAGAAAGCATGATGAATATATGTGTATATATATTATTGTGAGACCATTGAATGGTTATTGAGTGTAATTTATTATATATTTTTGAGTTGAATTTTAATGAATTTTGAATAATTAATTAGTCATGTTTGGGTAGAAATAAGGTTTAATTAGGATTTGTTTTCATTTAATGTTTTATTTATGATTTTATTATCTTTTTAGTAATTTTTATTAGTTTAAGAGTTTTTAGTAATTATTTTCCCTTTTTTTATAGGTAAAGTCTGGAAGAAAATTTCAAGATAGCTAAGGACTGGCACGACGTGGGATGTATCATGGCGTGTTTGAAGCCATGTGCTCATCTGAACATAAAGTAGACTTGACACGGCTTGTATTGTGGTATGCTTCTACCCGTGTGCTCATCTAGACATTAACGAGTTATGACACGGCCAGAAGGAAGCCATGTCGTAAACTAAAAGATGTGACACGGCCAGATGCAAGTCACGCCAAGCCGAAAAAGTTTCCTTTTCAAGAATTCAAGTGCAAATAGGTTTTCAACAAGACTTGGCTTATATAAGGGGATAGAGGGATGATTTTTGGGCATCAGACTTCTTTCAATTTTCATTCTATTCTCTTCTACTCATACCTTAGAGACACAATTTGGATCTTAAATGAAGATTGAAGATTGAAGATTGAAGAAGGAAGATTTAATTTATATTTTTGTTCATCGCCACAACTATGTGTGGCTAATTTCTCTTAGGGTTTGGATTTGTGTAGCTAGTTTATTACTTGTTGGGATCTTAATTTCCTTTCATTGAATTAACTTTTAGTCAATTTTACAAGTTGTGCTTAATTATCTTGTATTTGATTTTAGGCCTGATTGAATGTATATTTTTGGGTAGATTAGAGACAACGAAAGTTACATGATTTATCAGCTCATAGACTTGTAAAACTTAGGAACCTCGATCACAAAAGTATATGAATCCTTCGGAGAGTAATAAATTGCTAAAGAACTTAATGAACCTTAGTTAATTGACTTGACCATGAAAATAGGCGGTATTTAGCTATGGTATTCTTTAATGATCTTGAAAGAGACTTTAAGTAATTTGAGTGATTTACCCTTGACTGAGTTAATGATTTGAATTGTGATTTGATCCTGTAATTTAAGTAATAACTAGTGAAGCAAATTCAGGCTCTAGTTTCTACTTATTGAATTTTAAATTTAATATGTCAGATTTAGGATGTTTACTCTTATTTGTTAAATTGTTATTTCATTCCATCAATTATTGTTCTGTTAGCTTGTGGAATTAAAATTAAGGCTAGTGCTTGGTATCAATCTCCTCGTGGGAATGATACTCATACTCAAATCTATATTACTTGTAGCGAACCTTGCATTTGCAAAAATTGCCTAACAAGTTTTTGGCACCGTTGCCGGGGAGATCGGCAATACCAATATTAGCGTACTTTTTATTTCTACTATTTTTATTTTTATTTAATTTTTTTTACTTTTTCTTTTCAGGTATTTGATTTTAGTTTATGCAAACAAGATCACAACACCTTGAATTAGAGAAAGTAAACCCAGAAATTGAAAAATCTTGCAAAAAGAATAGAAAAGAGAAGAGAGAACAAGAAAGAAGGATGGCTGACTTAGTGGCACAACGAGCTCAAGCAAGAGCTTTGGAAGAATATAGGGTACCTAGTCTCACGGGAAGCCAGAACTGTATTATGAAGCCGACTGTAGAGGCTAACAACTTCGAGATCAAACATGCATATATTCAAATGGTCTCACAATATTAATTTGGAGGGCTACCAACCGAAGACCCAAATGCTCACCTAGCCTCTTTCCTCGACATATGCGACACATTCAGGATGAATGAAGTGAGTTCAGATTCCATTCAACTAAGGTTATTTCCATTTTCATTGAGAGATAAGGCTAAATTGTGGCTTAGCTCTCTAACACTGAACTCCATCACCTCATGGGACACTCTTTCTAAGGCATTTTTGACCAAGTATTACTTGCCTGGAAAGGCTGCAGAGTATTGCCAAGACCTTGCCGGATTTAGACAACAGCCTGGGGGAATCTCTTTACGAAGCTTGGGAGAGATTTAAAGATTTACAAAGGCATTGCCCTCACCATGGCATTCTAGATTGGCTTCTAATGCAAACTTTCTATCAAGGATTATCTGAATCCTTGTAAATTACCATTGATGCAACCGCATAAGGCTCCTTCATGAGTAAGATACCAGATGATGCCTATGTACTCCTAGAGAAGATGGCTTCAAATAATTATCAATGGCATGGAGAGAAAAATCAACCAAAGAGGGCAGCGGGAGTGTGTAAAATAGATAACTTGAGCATGGTGAATGCTAAATTGGACTCCTTTACAAAAAAGCTAGAAAAGCTTGGTTTTTCCAGACATCCATTACAAGTGTTCTCATATGAAGTGTGTGGAGGCGGACATTCCACTACGGAGTGCCAACAAGGTATTATTTTTCCTTAAGATCATTCCATTGAACAAGTTACTACTTTGAACAATTCTAATGGCAGGTCTCAAGGAAATCCTTACTCCAATACATACAACCCAAGGTGGAGGAATTATCCAAACTTTTTATGAAGACACTAAAGGGGAAATTTAACTTTTAATCAAGGTTACAAAACTGCCCCACTTGGATTTCAACAAAAGAATGCGCCTCAACCACAAGAGCCTAAGTCAAATTTAGAGGCCATGTTATAAAGTTTCATCCAAGTACAAACTAGGAAATCCGAGCAACAAGAGGAGGTGATCCGACAACTCACTTTAAGAATGGATCAATTGGCAACCCACAACAAGATGCTAGAGAATCAAATTGCCTCACAAGCTAGTTCTTCTAACTCTCGCCAAATGGGTAAGCTTTTAAGCCAACCTGAAAATCCTAGAGAGCATGTGAAGGCAATAACTTTGAGGAGTGGGAAACAGTTGCCTGATATTGAGCAAAAGAATAAAGAACTACAAGCCGAGCCAGAGCAAACTCATAATGAAAACATCAAGCTAAAGAGTGATTATCAAGAGCCTAAAAAGATACAGACACCTTGCCTACCTTTCCCTCAAAGGATGGGTAATGGAGCACTTGATAAACAATTTCAAAAACTTTTAAAGGTGTTCAAGCAATTAGACATCACCATTCCCTTCTTGGAGGCAATCACCCAAATGCCAAATTACACCAAATTTTTGAAGGACATCATATCTAACAAAAGGAATTGGGATGATCATGAAACTACACCTATGAATGAAGAATACAGTGCAGTGATCATAAATAAGCTTCCCCAAAAGCTTAAAGATCTAGAGAGAATAACTATACCTTGTGTTGTTGGTAAATTTTCCATTAGTAGAGCTCTTTGTGATCTTGGAGCTACTGTCACTATAATACCTTTATCTTTATGTAGGAAATTGAATATAGGAGAACCTAAGCCTACAAATATTTCCTTGCAACTAGCTGACAGGTCCATAGTCTATCTTGAGGGGATTTTGGAAGATATACCTATCAAGGTTGGAGAATTCTATGTGCCTTGTGACATTGTGATCTTAGAGATGGAAGAAGATTCCTAAATTCTTATCATCTTGAGCCGACCTTTCTTAGCAATATCTGGAGCCATAATTGATGTAAAGAGAGGCAAGATCAAGCTTAAAATTAGGGAGGAAACAATAGAGTTTGATGTGTTTGAAATGGCTAAGCAACCTTCGATGGTGAATTCATGCTTTCGAGTTGATGCCATTTAAAGATGTGTAGAGAAAGTTTTCCAACAACAATACCCCCAAGACCCCTTGAAAGTATGCTTAGTTCGAGAAGTGGAACCTGATGAAGGTAACCTCGAGGTAGTAGCTTATACTAATACTATAAATGCTACCCATGTGCTTCCACATAGTCAATCTCAAAGGTATGAACCCTCACCTCTTGATTTACATCCTATCTATGCTTTGAGGGAGGAAGATGCACCAAAGGTTAAGATGAAACAACTCCCTCCCAATTTGAGGTATGCCTTTCTAGGTCCTAGCTCTACTTATCCCATTATTGTTAATGCACATTTAAATGATGAACATGTGGATAAGTTACTTAGGAGAGTTAGAGATCATAGGATAATAATAGGATACACCATTAAAGAAGGAGATTAAGTGCTCTTATTCAATTCAAGACTCAAGCTCTTTCCTAGCAAATTGAAATCCAAATGGTCGAGTCCTTTCTTAGTCAAGCAAGTATTCCCTCCTGGCAATATAAAAGTTTGGAGTAAGGAGACTGGAGCATTCAAGGTTAATAGGCAAAGACTCAAACTCTACTTCAACAATGAAGGTGTTCTAACAAATGTCTCATGTGCACTTCTCAATGCCTTTTGATCTCATAAGAGGGAAGTCAAACTAGTGACTTTAAACGAGCGCTAATTGGGAGGCAACCCAATCTACTTTTATTTCATTTTTATTTTCTCTTTATATTTTTTTTCATTACTTCACTTTAATTTTCTTTTCTTTTCATTTTTAATTTTCTTTCTTAAACTTAGGTGCATCATAAGCAAGAAGACAGGAGGTGAATAAGCTCAAAAATACTAACTCCAGGTCAGACATGGCTTTCATCATGCCATGTTCTAAGCTGTGTCGTCCTCTTCAAAATCAAACAGATGCTTGCATGGCTTCGCGCATAACATCCATCATGTTGTGTGCCATTTTATCTCTTTTTCTTACCACTCACAGATTGGCACACGACTTGTGACACGGCATTGGTCATGTCGTTCTTAATCTCGCCCTCATTTTCCATTCCAATAGATCACCACATGGCTTCAAGCATGGCTTGCGTCTGGCCATGTCAAAGAGTACAACTTATGACATGGCTTCCATCATCCCGTGTCCCCATATCTGACAGCTTTCCATCAATTTTTTTGTACCCTAGCTGATACACTCACCTTTTAAATTATTTTCTTTTTCTTCTCTATTCAATTTTTTTCTCTTTTTCTTCTAAATTCTTTCCTTTTCTTCACCAACCCACATATCCACCTTATCATTTTCTCCATATATTCACTATAGGTAAATCAAAAACTATAGGAAAGTTGTTGCATGCTATGCTCAAGGCTATTAATTCAGGGCAGTACCTTTCATTCTTTTATATATATATATATTTTTAATTTTATGTTTTTCTTTTTATCCTTTATTCTATCTCTTTGCTTGTCTTTATTATTATGCTATTGTGGTCATTGAGGACAATGCCTTAGATAGTGTGGGGAAGGTTTCACATTTTACATGTTTCATGCAATTTCATGCATTTTAGTTAGTATTATTTCATTATTGCATTTATTTAGTTTATATTATTTCATTATGCATGCTTTTGCATAATACTAGATTAGTAACATAAGTTAAAAAAATAAATAAAATAAATAAATAAAATTTTAAATTTGTTTAGGAGGTTGTTCATTTTTCATTAACTTTCAACTTGATTTCTCCACATTTTTACAATGCACGTCCTTAAAACCTTTTATTTTAGTTTTTGTGTAAAATTAATGCTCAGTTGCAATTAGAGGGTGCAAGTGTATAAGTGTGCATGTTTGATTCAATTATCGAAATATTGGATGGTTTATTAATTAAGATAGTTGAACATAGTCATTATGTAAGGAGAATTTAGTTTTTACAACCTCAGCATGAACCGAAGGTTTGAATTTGAACATGAAAATTTCAATAAATAAAAAAAATAAAAAAATAAAAAAATAAAAAAAAATAAAATCTCTCTTTTCTTTAGTAAGAGCAATGCTTAATTTTAAATCTTTTACATGCTCTGAATCTATTCCAATGCTCTAATTAGAGTAAGAGTATCCAAAGGATCCACTTAGCGGTATCCACGCTTAGTAGCACGGAAACAACGGGGGATTACTAAAAGTGGAAGGATTTGATTAAGAGAGAAAAAGATGTGAAATGGAGCATAAAACGTATTCACACCCAATTTTATTGTTCTTTTAAAAGTTATGTTCATTGGATTCCAAATAGGTTATGTGCTTGGGTTGTGATTAGTAAATTGTTCATATATAATGTACTTTTGTCTGATTATCTTCTTTAATAAATATTTTTCAGTCTCAGTATTGACAACTTGCATATTTTAGAAATTGTAACTCTTTGGTTGTAGTTGAGCTAGTGTTTAAATGTTTAACTTTGATTTTTTTTCTTGAGGACAAGTAAAGTTTTAGTGTGGGAGAATTTGATAAGTGCAATTTATTATAGATTTTTGAGTTAAATTTTAATGAATTTTTAATAATTAATTAGTCATGTTTGGGTAGAAATAAGGTTTAATTAGGATTTATTTTCATTTAATATTTCATTTATGATTTTATTATCTTTTTAGTAATTTTTATTAGTTTAAGAGTTTTTAGTAATTATTTCCCTTTTTTTATAGGTAAAGTCTGGAAGAAAATTCCAAGATAGCTAAGGACTGGCGTGACGTGGGATGTATCATGGCGTGTTTGAAGCCGTGTGCTCATCTGAACACAAAGTAGACTTGACACGGCTTGTATCATGGTATGCTTCTACCCGTGTGCTCATTTGGACATTAACGAGTTACGACACAGCTTGTGATACGGCCAGAAAGAAGCCATGCCGTAAACTAAAAAATACGACACAGCTTGTGACACGGCCAGATGCAAGTCAAGCGGAGCCAAAAAAGTTTCCTTTTCAAGAATTCAAGTGCAAATAGGTTTTCAACAAGACTTGACTTATATAAGGGGATAGAGGGACGATTTTTGGGCATCAGACTTCTTTCAATTTTCATTTTATTCTCTTCTACTCATACCTTAGAGATAAAATTTGGATCTTAAATGAAGATTAAAGATTGAAGAAGGAAGATTTAATTTTATATTTTTATTCATCGCCACAACTATGCGTGGCTAATTTCTCTTAGGGTTTGGATTTGTGTAGCTAGTTTATTACTTATTGGGATCTTAATTTACTTTCATTGAATTAACTTTCAATCAATTTTACAAGTTGTGCTTAATTATCTTGTGTTTGATTTTAGGCCTGATTGAATGCATGTTTTTGGGTAGATTAGAGACAACAAAAGTTACGTGATTTATCAACTCATAGACTTGTAAAATTTAAGAACCTCGATCACGAAAGTAGACGAATCCTTCGGGGAGTAATAAATCGCTAAAGTACTTAATGAACCTTAGTTAATTGACTTGACTATGAAAATAGGCGGTATTTAGCTATGGTATTCTTGAATGATCTCAAAAGAGATTTTAAGTAATTTGAGTGATTTACCCTTGACTGAGTTAATAATTTGAATTATGATTTGATCCTGTAATTCAAGTAACAGCTAGTGAAGCAAATCTAGGCTCTAGTTTTTATTTATTGAATTTTAAATTTAATATTTCAGATTTAGGATGTTTACTCTTATTTGTTAAATTGTTATTTCATTCCATCAATTATTATTCTGGAAGCTTGTGGAAATAAAATTAAGGCTAATGCTTAGTATCAATCTCCTCGTGGGAACGATACTCATACTCAAATCTATATTACTTGTAGCGAACCGTGCACTTGCGGAAATTACCTAACAATGGTTGATTGAATAGGTGTAGCGATGGATTATGAATATTGGCACTTATGAGTGCAAGCCACTTGATGTGGTATGAATTGATATGCATTGCTTATGAGAAACGTGAATTGTGATTCATTATAAGAAAAGGAAATGAAGAGAAATGAAAAGGGTGTTGAATTGTGATGATATAATTGTACATATGCATTGTGATATGTTATGAGAATGATTAAAATATATGCATATGGTATGATGTGAGGAATGTGAGAAAAATGTGTGATAGTGGGGACTGAGCTGGAAGGATAGTCTCCACTAATTATGTGAGATGGGCAAGCTGAGCCGGGCACATAACTACCTATAAATGACATGTGAGAAGTGAGACTGAATAGGGTGGATAGTCTCACTAAAATGGCCATTTGATAAAAATTGAAATGTGTAAGAAATATAGCCAATGAGGCTAAGTGTGAGGTATTTGTGTGAGGAAAGGTCTGACCGGATACTAACTTGTATAATCATGTATTTTTGCATTATATTTACACACATGTTGAATGTGATTTGAATATGAGGATTATATTGTGCATGGAATGTGAGGATTATGATGTGAATGTAATGTGAGAATTATGATTGTGAATTGAATTGAAT
Source organism: Macaranga tanarius (assembly GCA_949673435.1). Classification (NCBI taxonomy): domain Eukaryota; kingdom Viridiplantae; phylum Streptophyta; class Magnoliopsida; order Malpighiales; family Euphorbiaceae; genus Macaranga; species Macaranga tanarius. Next base: position 3,680 of record CATIWO010253909.1, on the reverse strand, counting down.
ATCTTGTTGTGGTAAGTTGGATGGTAGTAAAGTATTTGGAATATTGTGCAAATTTTGATTTTCAGGTTATTGAACACGGCCATATAGTTTTAGGTACGGCCGTGTGAGAGAAATCTTTGTGCAAGGAAAAAATGCCTATAAGGCATGCTGACTCGGCACGCATGGCCTCTGTGCTGACTCGGCATGGGAGCATGAGTTGGCACCAGCTTCAGCCTGAGTAGGCACCAAGGCCTGAGTCAGCACAAGAGGTGGCTGTCCCGAGTTGGCACACCTCCTGATTTTCACTAGTTTACTTGTTTCGAATTTTTGAGCATATAACTTCTTTCCAATGCACTTCTGTGAACTTGGAACTTGAGATTTGCTTGATGGAAATGTTATATTATTAAGGTTTGATGTGTAGTAAATTATTTATATTTATTTTTATTAATTAGTTATTAAGGAGAATTATATGTATGCTTATTTTAATAATTGCTTATTGAGTTGCAAGCTCATTCATTTACAATTGTGGTTTTCAGGCTTTGATAGATAGCCTAACTTGAGGCTTGTTGACAGAAAGCTTGAAGTAAGTTTAGTCGTGAGCTCAGGTGGGTCAAAAAGGCAGGCTTGATGTCGATATTTCCATCCACATGAACATTGATCATTTTGGCATTAGGACATTTTAGATTAAATCATGAATCTATTTTAATATAAAGTTATGTATGTACTAAATGTACAATGTACAATGTATATATAATAAGAGTTTTGTATAAAAATGCATATCAATTATCAAACAAATTTTCTCATGTCACATGGTTGTTTGTTGTTTGGACACTTGTATGTGGTACTTGGAGGGTGCTACATTATATCCTTTAAATAAATATATAATATATAATATATAATTTTAATATTAATCTAGTCAAAATTTTATATCTACTTAAATACTAACTTAAAATATTTATGTTGCATAAATAATTTAATTAAGTAAATTTTTTTATTCTAAAATCTAATATTTATTTTAATTGTTAGTTTAAATTGTTGGATATATGAATTAAATTATTTAATATTTTTATGTTTATTTCATAAATATAATTTATATATCCAATAATTTAAATTAACAATTTGAATAAAAATCATATGTTAAAGTCAATTAAAAAGAAAATTTACTTGAGTATTGTATTTATGCAATATAAATATTTTCAGTTATAAATTGAATATAAATATTTCAGTCAATATTTACATAATAACTAAAATTTAAAAACTAAATTAATATTATTTTTGTCAATACATAAAATAGTATACTTATTGTTGTAAATTTTAAAATTTGTGAGTAAGGGCAAATAAAATATAAATTACAACTATCATCATTAATTTCAAAAAATAAATTAATAAATTAAGTATGTCTCCGTAAAAAATAAAAAAGCTCAAATTCAAATATAGTTATAAATTAAGTACACAAATTCATTTTAAACTTTTACTATTTTATTTTGTTTAGAAACTAATTAATAATACTCATATATTATGTGAAATAATAATAAATTTATTTATTATAAAAAATTATTTAATTATATTCTTAATAAATAAATTTGAAAATTTCATTAATATTTATTGATAGATAAAATTTAAAATTATAACTTATAAAATTAAAATTAATTTTAAAAACTGAAAGCACTAAAGTTGTAATTTACTACTAAAATCAGGAAGCCAACGGATTTTTTAATTTTCGTTTACTTTGAATAACCCATTTCCGGCCCCACGTACTTTTCTTTGCAGCTTCCAATTGGGTGCACTGTGTCGGTGCACGCGTCGAAAGATTAAACAAAAGAAATGGATGCACCGTGCATTACACACTATACAGACACACACTAGCTTTTTTTTTTTTGGCCTGTTCTTTCCCACTCCCACCCCCACCGTCCGAAAGATTTCAAAGTAAATGGGCAAGCTAGCTTCCAAGCTATAACTATACTTCAAATTATCTTTTAATTTATCATTTTCACAAAAATATATGTAATTCATTTGCAAATATAAATCAATGTTTTTAATTCAAATAAAAATTTTATAATATTTATTTTTATTTTTAATTTTTTAATTTTATAGAATTATCTCATGTTAATTCAATTTTTATTAATAAAAAATATGTTTGATTTAAATGATTTTAAAATTTATTTATAAATAAATTCAACTTAAATTTTATTTAAAAATAAAATTAATTTTTAAATAAAAGTAAACCAAACAAAAAATAACAGTTTCGAAAGTTTACATTTTTTATTAAAATATCATAATTTGGAATACTTTTTATTTCAAAAAAAAAAAAAAAAAAACGTGTGGACCGTGACCCTAATACATAAACATTGTATGATAGTAAACAAAAATAAAATATCATATTATAATATAAAATTAAATGTTTAAATAAGATTATTTAAATTAAATATACACTCATTGATTAATAATTCAAAAGTAATTTATCAATTAATATTTTAAAATTCAGTATTTACATATACCAGTCGTAAACTTGAATGCTTACACTATAAATTAATCTATATTTTATTTTATTATTTTAAAATACAAACGAAATAAATTAGTCTTAATAAAATGTTAATCATAAATTAATTACATGGTTTTAATTTTATAATTTTTGTTTGTAAGAATACCAAATGTTATAAATTTACTCTAATACCTTTAGAACTGATCAATATATATATATATATATATATAATTAATTAATTAATTTCTTTTAGTTAAAATTTTAAATTAATACAAATGTAAATACCTAAATTTTATAAAATTTATAAATTATATTTGTTTTATATATTAATTATTTTAAATTATTAAATAAATTTTAAAAATTAAATATTAATTTATACTACAAATAATTATGCTAAATATATTATAATTTATTTATGATAATAAATAATTAAAAAACCAAAATTAATAAATTAAAAAAAAACTCGGATCAACCACATAACTATTCCATTTACTTTATTGTGACATGGAAATTCGAAATTATGAAATTGAAAACTAATTATATATTGGTCATAAAGACGATAAAAGAAAAGGATGAGATTAATTCAGAGTCCAACAAAGAATAATAATGACAGAATTTTCAAGGAATTTATCAAGAAAATGAATGGCTCCATTTAATTACTCCATTTTCATATTAATGGAAAAAATTGATGCAACAATTTTTTTTTAAAAAAATAGTCAAATTTACAATCCAATCTCATGCAATTACTGGCAAATCACTCCTCACAATAATAGAAATGCACTAGCTTAAATTAGACGCTTGAACGTTGCAATATTGAAGCATTTCTCAAATTCTATCATAATATATTGTTCTGTTTTTTGTGACTACCTTTCATGCCATAGGTAGCCAAAATAGAGGAATCATGCAAAAAATGAAGTAATGTAGGTTAAAAACTTTGAAATCCAAATTTATAAACTATAGGTGGTGGAATTTTATATCTTAGACATCTCATTTACACTACTAGAAAACATGCAATTACCGACGGATTTCGGCATTACCGACGGATTTTGATCCGTCGGTAAAATGCCCGTTACCGACGGATTTTCAAAATCCGTCGGTAAATTAGCGACGGATTACCGACGGAATGGAATCCGTCGGTAATTACCGACGGATTGAAATCCGTCGGGAATCCGTCGCTAATTATTGGTTTTTTTTAAAAAAAAATTAAATAATTATTAGT